>BQKN01064010.1:231077-264366 GCA_022839385.1 Asparagus kiusianus
GCTTGATAACTGTTGTTATAAATAAACTCTATCAGTGGAATATGATCCTCCCAGTAGCCTTGGAAGTCAATGACACATGCCCGCAACATATCCTCCAACACCTGATTCACCCTCTCCGTCTGACCATCTGTCTGTGGGTGGAATACACTGCTATAAGATAGCCTGCTGCCAAATGAGTCCTGGAAACTCCTCCAAAAATGTGAAGTGAAAACCGATCCTCGATCCGACATGATCGAATCTGGAACTCCGTGAAGTCGAACTATCTCCCGAATGAAGATCCTCGCATACGCCTCAGCTGTATAAGTAGTTTTCACTGGAATAAAATATGCTGACTTCGTCAACCGGTCCACTATCTCCCAAACTGAATCATTCCCCTTCTTCGACTTCGGCAACCCTACAATAAAGTTCATAGAAATATCCACCATTTCCACTCTGGGATGGGTAAAGGCTGAAGTGTTCCTGCTGGTCTCTGATGCTCTGCTTTCACTTGCTGATAGGTAAAACACTTAGCTACATACTCTGCAATCTCTCTACGCATACCACCCCACCAGAAGTGTCTCTTCAAGTCCTTGTACATCTTAGTGGTCCTTGGATGTACTGTGTACCGAGTACGGTACGCCTCATCAAATAACTCCCTCTTCAGCTCTACACTAGCTGGCATAACCAATCTACTTTTCATCCGTAGACTTCTATCTTCTCTAATGGTCCAGTCAGCCTTAGGCTACTTGGAAATCTCCTCCTTACGGATTTGAATCCATGAGTCTTCCAACTAAGCTCTGACAACTCTGTCACTCCAAGATGGCTACACTGACACAGCTCCCAAAAATACACTGGTACCACCAACCTCAGGTCTAAAATCAAACTGGTTAAGGGTGAGAAGATCTCGATGTAACGAGCACCTCAAGGTCGCAACCTGATGTCGACGCTTCCTACTCAAAGCATCTGCTATGATGTTCGCCTTCCCCGGATGATACTGAATCGTGAACTTGTAGTCCTTGATAAACTCAATCCACCTCCGCTATCTCTGGTTGAGTTCCTTCTGAGAGAAAAGATATTTTAGACTCTGGTGGTCTATGAATAGCTCAAACTGCACACCATACAACTAGTACCTCCATGACCTCAGTGCAAATACCACTGCTGCTAACTCCAAGTCATGAGTGGGATAGTTCTGCTCATGCACCCTCAACTATCATGAGATATATGCTACTACCCTCTGGGTCTGCATCAAGACACCTCCTAATCCTGCCAATGATGCATCTGTGTAGATGACGAATGTCCTGTCGCTACTCGGAATAGTCAAAACTGGTGCTGAAGTCAACTTAGTCTTCAAGATATTAAAGGCCTCCTAGCACTCTGTGCTCCAAACAAACTGTACACCCTTACTCGTAAGGCGTGTAAGTGGCGTTAAAATCTTCGAGAAGTCCTGGATGAACTTCCTGTAATAGCCTGCTAATCCCAAGAAGTTACGAATCTCTGTCACCATCTTCGGTGGTTCCTAATCAAGAACTGCTATAACCTTAGCTGGGTCTACTGATATGCCCTCTCTGCTAATGACGTGGCCGAGAAATCTAACCTCTGAAAGCCAAAACTCGTACTTGCTGAACTTGGCATATAACTGGTGCTCCCGTAGGGTCTGCAAAGCTAATCGGAGATGCTTCTTATGATCTACCTCCGATCTCGATTAAATAAGGATGTCGTCGATGAAAACAATCACGAACTGGTCCAAGAAAGGATGGAAAACCCGATTCATCTAATCCATGAATACCGCGGGTGCATTGGTCAATCCAAATGGCATGACCATGAACTCGAAAGATCCATATCGAGTAAGAAAAGCGGTCTTGGGGATGTCCATCTCCCGAACCCGCAACTGATGATAGCCAGAACGAAGATTGATCTTCGAGAAAAACTACGCTCTTTGCAACTGGTCGAACAAGTCATCAATCCTCGATAATGGATACATGTTCAGGATAGTGACCTTGTTCAACTCTCTATAATCTATGCACAATCTTATAGTACCGCCCTTCTTCTTCACGAAGAGGACCGGTGCGCCCCATGGAGAATGACTCCGACGAATGAAACCCTGAGCTAACAACTCGTCCGACTGGGTCTAAAGCTCCCTCATCTTAGCTGGTGTCATGCGATAGGGTGCGCGGGATATCGGGGCTGTGCTCTGCTACAACTCAATACAAAACTCAACCTCTCTCACAGGAGGTAACCCAGGTATGCCCTGAAAGACATCTTGATAATCTGAGATAACTCTAGTCTCCAACAAATTAGAACTCTAATCCCGTCGCATCACCTCATCGATGAACGTCAGAAATGACTCCGCAAAACGGTTGCCCTGAGAAGTGGCCACAATCATCTCGGACCCATCGGACGCTAGCAACTTGACTGTTTTTACAAAGAAGTCAATACTAATATGGTAGGATGACAACCAATCCATACCAATGATGACATCGAACTCGGACATATGCAACACTATCTGATCGACTATGAACTCGGACTCATCTAAACTGATAATACACCTCCTACAAACACTCTCCAAAAGCGATACCTCTCCTAGAGGGGTGAAAACTGATAAAGGGGTGTCTAATGGATGAGCTATGAGCTAGAGTCTAATCATGAAAGCATACGAAATGAAAGAATGTGAAGCTCCCGAATCGAAAAGAATACGGGCGGGAAAAGAATTCACGAGGAACGTACCCTCCACAACTGCTCCGCTGGCACCACGATCACGGGGAATCACTGCATAAACTCTGCCTGTAGCTGAAGACATCTCTACTGCTGGTGTTGGAGAATATAGGATAATCTTCCCCTGGGGAGTCTCCTGGACTGCTCGAACCTACCCCTCTATCCTCTGTGCTGCTAGCGGTGCCTCAAGCCTGTTCTGTTAGCCCTGACCTCTGCCCTGCTATCGCTGCTACTGCTGGTTCGGACCCCTACCCTGCTGGGCCCCTGTTGGTGTACTACGACACTCTGATGCCTGATGTCCGACCTTGCAACAGTTAAACACACTTCCTATAACTTGCGCTGCTGATGCGCTCTCTGATCCTACTGGGGTCCCTTCTTATGAGGACCTTGTTGCTGCTGCTAGGATCTAGAAAAAGGCCTCTTGTTCTTGCCCTTATCCCCTGTCTGCCCTGCCTTGGTCTTCCCTTCCTTATCCCTTTGAAACATGGCAGTCTCAATCTCCTATGAGGTGGCGGCTTCTGCTACCTCTCGAACTGAATAAAACTTCCTCGAGATGAGGTATCGATGAAGATTAGGGCGAAGCCCTGCTAGGAACATCTAAGCCTGACACTCTCTTGTCTGCCACATCCCTGTGAAATGCAGTAACTCCATGTACTTGCTCTCAAACTCTACAACTGACATGTCCCCCTGAGTCAAACGGGACAACTCAAGTTCCTTCCCAGTTCGTGCTGTAGAAGAAACATACTGTGCATCAAAGAAGTAAACTAAATCCTCCCAAGCGAGGGTCATCCGGTGCTCTGGAGTGAACTAGAGCCTATACCATCTCTCGGCGTCTCCCTTCGGACTGAAGGATGCTAATCTCTGCTTCTGGACTGAATCCACATTAAGTATATCGAGGATGTTACTCACATCCTTCTTCCACTTATGGGCTGCAAGAGGATCTGCTGACCCCTGGAACTCTGGTGCTCTCATCTTCTGGTACCTCTCTACCAAGCGGAACCAAGCCTCCTGCTCCGTGGTTCTGTCTGGTACTGTCAGTGGAATAGCTACAGGTGCTGGTGGAAAAACTGTGGGGGCTACCTCTAGGTCTCTTTCTCTGATCGGGACGGCTGGTATTCCATGTGGTGGAACTACTGGAGGTGGTGGTGGTGGTGTTGGTGGCACGATATGACTCGCCACAAGCTCCTCAATTACTGCCATCCTAGCTACGATGGGAGCCATGAGATCAATAAGGTACTGGGGAGCCTGTTGCGACTCAGGTGGTGCCTGCTCCTAGTCGGGTGGAGCTTGCTGTTGCTCAGGTGGAGCCTGCTGGGGTTCTGTCTGAGCGACTCTGCGAGTGCGAGGTCTGCCACGTCCTGCCATTTCTCTGATCACAAGAAAATAAAATTTCATGAGTCAAAGTAGACATATATACATACATAATGTATCACAATACGATTTTCACAACATATAGTATTCATGCATATACTTTAAACAAAAATAGTTGTCATAAAAAAAATTTCTCAAAATTTTGAGATATACGCATATACCGCCCTCACTCATACTAGGAAGTCCTTAGCGGACTCTATACATGAATCCTAAGAAACTCTAACCTAGCTCCACGACTTGACATAGGATGATCCTAAGGATACTGGAACTATAGCTATGATACCAACTGTGATGCCTCTGGGTTCACACAAGGCTGCAGTCCGAGGTGAAACCAGAAATGTCAAACCTACCATGCACCACACCGTGCAATAACATATTTTACCATCACAATTACTATCCCTCTAGTGGAATCATCAACAGGTGTAGGTACAAAGCAAGTAAAAGGTTTTACAACAAATACATGATAAAATGATAGAACTCAAATTAGTACATCTCATCAACCAAATAAGCTAGAATACATAGTCAATGTCTGAAATGAATAATAACAGTCTGGAGATCTCAATATGTCTCGAAGTACATAACATCTGATACAGGAAATAAGGCACACAGCCTTTACAACTCTAGAATATAAATCTCTCAAGTCTGAAAATATCTCAAGTTGAGCACAAAATGAAATACATCTACTAAAAAAAGGCGCTAATGAGAATCGCCCTCAACCTACGACTCTCCGGGCTACGGGTTCGTTACCAGAAAGGGGGAGGAACAACGAGCGTCAAAGCATTAGCGAGCAATATCACAACCAACCCTAAGGGATAGGGCTCGTTGTTTATGAAAATATAGTTAATTCATAATAATAAAGAATCATTCATCCTAACAATAATGGGTTTTAGTACTTAGGAAATTACAACACGAGCATAGGTACGTTGAGCGAAATAATCCAAACAAGGAAACCCTCATGTATACCTTGTATCTCAAATTGTAAATCCCTAAATACTAAACCTGAAGTCTAATACAGGAAATAATAAGGAAAAGAATACAACCCATCTCTACCGAGAAACGTAGGCATGTCAAAACCACAATAAGTGTCATGTCCAGCCTAGCTAGCTATCATGTCCCAACCTCATATAATATGTTGTGTTCCAAACTTAGTTAAGTATAATGCTCAAGGTTTAGCAAATGTCCAAAATATGACTATAGTGGATTACAGTCCAACACGAGAACTCTAATGGAATATAGTCCAACACGAGGACTTAAATGGATTATAGTCCAACACGAGGACTTTGATGGATTATAGTCCAACACAAGGATTGTGTATACAAAACATGGAATGCAAATGTTAAAGATATACATATCCTATTCTTGCACATGTCTCGCTGTACAGATCTAAGCTTGTGTCAACAGTGTCATCTTATATGTGTAGATGAAAACATAAACACTACAATTTAATACCTGATAAACGAGGCAACTCCTTGTTCTCAAAATAATAAATAGTAAAGTTCATATAAATACAGACAATGCGGTGGTTAGCCCGAAACAATTCAAACGAAGAGGGCTGGAAAATTCACCCATCAGTCGACTCATGGTCGACTGAGGACATCAGTCGACTCATGGTCGGCCGAAGGAAAAATCTACAGGAAAATAAGTTCATCTGTCAGTCGACTCATGGTCGACTAACGACATCATTCGACTCACAGTCGACTGAAGACACCGGTCAACTCACAGTCGACTGAACAGATGATTTTTCTCTGTTCGTGCATGCTGTGATATATTTGCAAGAATTCATCTAAAAATCAAATTTCATCAAACCCAAACTATATATTATCAATACTACACATATGAAAGCTTTATGAACAGAAATTTGCATGTGATAAATTCTCTAAATAATCGTGAACATGTGTGCACATGATTTAAACTTAATAAAATAGTAAAAATCAGAAATTTACTCTTAATAAAATGTTTCAGATCTAGATATCTTAATTAAAACATTGATGATCTTTTTATAAACTAAAAAGGTCAATCTTTTGCATCATATACTATAGAGATTCATTCTTTGTACTAAAAATACATTTTTGGCTCAATAAAACCCCTTAAAACTCAATGAATTCGTGAAAAACAAAAGGGACAGAGTTTGGAGAGATGTTACTCGCATCTGGAGTGTTGAACAATGTCTGGATCCGTGAGAGAACGACTCTCTTCGCTGCAAACCACAACAAGCTGCTAAAAATCCCCGAAAATCTCCCAAAAACGCCCAAAAACGAACTAGGGTTTGAGGGGAGAGAGGGGACTAGGGCTTCTGGGGAGAACTGATGAGAGAGGATGTTTTCGGGTAGGGGAGATAATGTATGAACAGCCAGACCTAAACCCAAAACCCAAACCAATCAAAACAAACCCGAAATCAGGAAGCTGGAAATCTGCAGATCAGTTGACTCACAGTCGACTGAACTCATCAGTCGACTCACAGTCGACGGAACTCATCAGTCGACTCACAGTCGCCCGAACAGATAACATTCCTGCCTGCACGTGTTTTGCAAATTTGCAAAACTCAACCTCAAACCTGATGCATATATATACATTCACATAAGCTCAAAACACTAGTTACCATGTACAACCATGACATAAAGATATTTATCATAAATAAACATTATTTTTTACTAATAATCACAAATATAAATTATCAAAATGTACGGGGTTTTACATTGATCCCCAATCAAATACCGATGATGGAAGTTACAATCTGACGACTTCCAGAAGGCTATAATGTGAAGACTTTCACGTAGATCGATGAAGGTTACAATCTGACGACCTTCGTAACAACTGATGAAAGCTCTAATCAATAACCTTCACAATCAACAGCGGGAGTTATAATCTGACGACTCTCACATATCAAAGAGCTAAAGCAAAGATTATAAAATGACGATCTTTGTAACGCTTTGACAGAAAGAGACTACAAATCGACGGTCTCTTCAAATCAAGACGCGAAAATCCTCCCCGCGTACCAGCATCAAGACGCAGCTCAAGCTCGGCCACTAACGCAGCGCAAACGCAGCTCAAACCTGGCCACAAACACAACTCACGTTCAGCTCCAAACACTACCAACGCAGCTCATGTTCGGCCACAAACACAGCTTCCAACGCTGTCAATGCAGCTTCCAAATTGCTGCAAATACAGCTCAGATCCAGCTGCCAACGCTGCCAACGCAGCTACCAATCCTGCCAACGTAGCTACCATCAACTACCAACACAGCTGTAGGGTTGAAAAATTTGAGATTGATTAATTCTCTTATTTTAAGAAAACTAGGTTCGATCACTTAGTACGAAACCCTTACAATCACTCACGCTCTCCCTCGATTACAGATGAAGAGAAAATTGATTCAGCTTCTCTTTTGTTTAATGTGGGTTCTAGGTAGAGAAAGGATGCTTCCCCTGATGCTTGAGTCGAGCTTGCCTCCCGTTGACGATCAGACCAAAATCGCAAGAGCTTCTGACGCGGGTTAGAACACGAGAATATGAATGTCGATTTCTCTTCTCGCGATAGCTAAAGATCTCCAAGTCCGAGTATCAAAAGACAAAGTCTCGTCCTCCTCTTAATAGCTGCTCAAGGCTATTTATAAGAGTTTGAGCACGTAACCGACGTGCTACAATCATGGAGTCGTGGGCGTAACTGATGCGCTGAAATTGTGGAGTCGTAGTGTAACTGACTCCTTGAATCTAGCCCACGTGGCTGACTGGGTCTTCGTGGATGTTACAGCCTGATTTAATGTGGGTGACGAACTTCACTGCGTTGGTGAACCTCATCCTTGATAAAACGAGTCTCATTGTCAATGATGAGATTCGATCCTCGTTTCCAATGACGAGCTTTACATCTTGTTTCCAACGATAAGCTTTGTTGTTTGAGACGAGGTTCATCATTATAATGACCCTCGTTATGCTCGTTATGAGCTTCAACGTTCTAAGGTCAAATGATTAGCCAATGATCTATGAAGATCCATGAGAGTGGAGGAGAGATAGGCTTTTTTCACTAGCCTCTCAATCTCCTCCTCCCTTCTTTCATGTTGAGCATGCCTATTTATAGGCTTGGGAGTATTATGAAGTGAGTTAATGAGCTTTAACTCCCTTTAAATGAGGGAATTAATGGTCATTAACTCCTATTTAAATGGATAAGTTAGTGGTCATTAACTCTCCTTAAAGGGATGAGTTATTGGTCATTAACCCTCATTTAATGTAGCCCTTTGAAACGGTGCCTGAGGAAGTTCGTTTACCAGACGAGGTTCGTTCGCCTGACGAGGTTCGTTTGCCAGACGAGGTTCGTTTGCCAGACGAGGTTTGTCCGCCTGACGAGGTTCGTTTACCAGACGAGGTTTGTCCGTCTGACGAGGACGAGGTTCGTTCACTTTGTTATATCTTTGGTGAGCTTAACTACGGCTTCATCTTTGGCGAACTTCATCTTCAATGACGAACTTTGTTTTCTAGGCGAACTTCCTTTTTTGATGGGTAAGGTGTTGTTTGTCCTATTGAACTGAGACAAACTTCATGAATTGAGGCTCCATGTTCGTCGTTGTGACGACCCTCATCGTGCTTGTAGTGAGGTTCGACTCTCTTTCGTTTCTTGGCATTTTTTAATGTCTACAAAACCCCCTTCAAAGTTTTCAGGCCCAAATTAGGTTGTATGGGTCTGGAATACTTTGAACTCTCTTGGTTGTGGCGACGAGTTTGGCCTCCTGGCGAGCTTAGCCTTTTGGCGAGCTTGGCCTCTTGGTGAGCTTCGACGTTTCGCGGTGAACCTCATAGTTTCAGATGAACTTCGTCATTTTGAGCCTCGTCACTTCGAGACGAGGTTCGGCTACTTGATGAGTCTCATCGTTCTGTGTGAACTTTGTTAGACCCATGTGGGGCTGTCAATCAGGACTTAGGATTTTTAGCAAACCCTCAGCTATCAATGGACTTGGTGTGTCTTTACCAACTGTCGTTTGAGTTGGACTAGTCATGCTTTTGCCCTTAGCATGGTAAGTTGTCGAGGAATTTCTCTTAGACTCAATGCTAAGATTTCTCCTCTATCCTTATCCTCTTTAAGGCCTTAAATCAGATGTACGTTAACGAGGTTCAAATTATGACTAAGTGTTAAAAACGAAGCTCAACACATAGCAAACTCATTAGGAAAATGAATTTCATTTGTGAAAATGACGATGTTGGGATAATCATATCATTCAGTGGCTTAGAAGTATAACGACAATGATGGAAGCAAAGGCACATCACTTGGTAGGCCAATGTTGGAAAACAAACATCATTTGAGGTAATGACGTTAGGATAATAAAAATAGCAACACATCACGTAGTAGGTTACTATTAAAAAACGAACGTCATTTAGGGTAATGATGACATTAGGAGAATAGAAATAGCAACACATCACATAGTAGGTTACTATTAGAAAACGAACATCATTTAGGATAATGACAACGTTAGAAAAATCATGTCGTTCAGTAACATAGGAGTATAACGACTATGATAGAAACGAAGGCATATCACTTGGTAGGCAAATGTTAGAAAACGAACTTCATTTGGGGTAATGACGATGTTAGGAGGATCATGTCATTCGGTGACTTAGAAGTATAACGACTATGATGAAGACAAAGGCACATCACTTGGTAGGCCAATGTTGGAAAATGAACGTCATTTGGGAAAATGACAACGTTAGGAAAATCATGTCATTCAGTGATATAGGAGTATGACGACTATGATGAAAACAAAGGCACATCACTTGGTAGGCCAATGTTTGAAAACGAACGTCATTTGGGGAATGACGACGTTAGGAAAATCATACCGTTCAGTGACATAGGAGTATAACGACTGTGAATGAAATAGAGGCACATCGCATGATAGGCTACTATCTTCGACTGTTCTATGAAGATAGAACATGAAGGGATCAGATTGTGGATCATCACATGGTAGATCACGATCTTGATCGAGTGACAAGAGGGTGTTCATCGCATGGTAGAACACTACTTGACGAAGTATAATTTAGTGGACCCGCCATCCTACTGAAGAGGATTGGTGGGAGATTTTGGAGGAAGTAACTATCAGAGGTAATAATTAACATGACAGTTTTGTGGTCCCGCCATCCTATTGAAGAGGATTGGCGAGGGAATTTGGAGGAAGTGACTATTAGAGATAATCATTAACATGATAGTTATGTGGTCCCGCCATCATATTGAAGAGGATTGGTGAGGGAATTTGGAGGAAGTGACTATCATAGGTAATTATTAACATGATAGTATTTTGGTAAGGGGTCAGATGCTCACGTCTGACTTGAGACTCACCTTAGAGTTGATTGATGACGAGCTTCAACTCATCATAGCTCTGTCAGAGAGAAGGCTCGGGGTAGTACATGGTTTTGCAGAGAAACCGAGACTACCCCCACTCCAACGATAATCAGGATTGAAGGGTAAAGACTTCTGCATCTAATAAAGCTTGGATCTTATCCTTCAGGGTGTAGCATTTAGAGGTAGGATGATGAACCATTATGTGGTACGCACAGTAATTGGGATCATTTGTTCTCGACATCTCCTCAGGTCGTGTCGATTCTGGGAGCTTGATCTTTTTCGTCTTGATCAAGGATTTGAAGATTGGGACGACTTGCTCATCTTGGAAGTCGTACTTCTGCTAAAAGTGTCTATCCGAAGATTGTCCCTTCTGCTTTGACGAAGATTGGTCATCATCTCCTTGAAAATCACACGGCTATTCAGCATCTGGCCTTTTGAGCATGCTTTCGATCTGTTCTCCTTGGCGAACAAGCTCTTTCCAAGTTCGGGCCTTCACCACTCCAATCTTGGATAAAATATGGATCGAGAGATTATTGCGACACATCTCGATCAACGTACTTTCAGAGACTTGATCATGGCAATGTAGCGACCAATTTCTAAATCTCTTAACAAAGTTACTGACAGACTCTATCTTCTTCTGCTTTTCAGTTAGCAAGGTAGCCATAGATACTTTTGTGTCATCGTCGAAGAATCTGGCCAGAAAGAGCCTTTTCATGTCCTTCCAGCAAGTGATGGATTCAGGCTCCAGTCTACGAAACCATTCAAAAGCGAACCCCTTGAGGGTACTAATGAAAAGTCGAGTCATAATGGGATCATTCCCCACTATATGTCCAGTCTGCGCTTGGAAATAATAGATATGCTGGGTTGGAGAACCCTTGCCATCGAACTGCAGGAGGCTGAGTGACTTGAACTTTGGAGGATAAGGGACAGAATCCTATTTGGCAAGGTATGGCCTGACGACCCCCAGTTCTCTGAAGTTTCTCTGAAGCTTTAAAGCCTCAAGATTCTTCTGAAAATCGTCCAACTTCTGATCTCAGTCATTCTTACGCGGATTGGACTCAGCTTCGGATGATTCAGAATGAATATCAAAAATATTTTCTTCCTCATCTTCTGCATTATCGCCATCTTGGTTTCGATGGCTAGATTCCCGAGCATTGGATGAAGGTCACTGGTGCCATGATTCTGAGGATTCGGCGGTGGCTTTTTTCTTCATCTTCTCCTTGAGGAGTTTGTCCACCATATCCTTCAAGCATCTGATAGACTCCTGTTGTTGGAGGATAGTTAATTGTTGCTCTTCCACCTGCCTCGCTAGGTCCTCCTCACTTCCGGTCATGTGAGCACTTGCTTGTTCACTTTGATCGGTGTTGGAAGGTTGAGAGGTTGCAATAGCTGAGTTTTTAGGCTCTTCCTCAACCTCATTTGTGATGCCCGCTAATCGACGGTAATCAAACGAGATCACCGTACCAGTACGAGTACGAGTGTGTTGATACACTCCCTGTCCTTCGACAAGCATTTCGCCTAATCCTGGAGAGTATTCAGGATCAAAAGATTCAAAAGAATAAACCGAAGCTTTGCTCTTGCCCTTGCTGACCATGTTAATCGTCACTTCATTGTGGCGATTCTTGGGTGCTTGTTTCTTGGAACGAAAGCGTCTTCTTCTTAATGATGAGACCATTGACAATTCAGTCAATCGTTCGAAGACTGAAGATTTATGCGTTGACTCCCCACATGGGCATTAGGAAAGCACTGCAGAGATAAGCTTCTCACAGCAATAATGAGATTGCATCTGACTCATGCTGGGTTTGCGCGTGAGATAATCCCGAAGGTCACCAGCAGGGCAACCCCCAGTCGACTCTGTCAACTTGGCTTTACCCAAATGAGACCCTCTGAATGATTGAGGTTGACGAACTTGGGTAAGTTGATAAACTCTGTCATTTGCACGACGAGGTTTGTTGATAGGACGAGTTTGGTGAGTTCGTCTTCTCAGTCGGTTCTTAACTCGAGGTTCGTTTTCTTGATGAACCTTGATATGAACCGCTTGTTGATTTAGTTGAACCTCTTTTTGAGGATGAGGTTCATGTTCTGAGTCTACTAGGGTACGAGAATGAGGTCCGTCTTTCGGACGCTCCTCATTCACCTGACCCTAGTTAGATTTGTTAACCTTAGGTTGATTAACCTTCGGTCGATAATGAAAACTGTCTAGCGAGACCAAAGCTCGGGCCCTGCGGCGAGCTTGGTTTTGACGCTGACGTTGTCGAGCGCGTCTCGACAATGAACCAGTAGAAAACTTTGCTTCAGCCAGAGCTAAGCGAGGTTCGTTTTCAAAAGCCATAATTTGGCTAGTAGAAGCCGAAGTTCGGCTAGGTTGCTTGACAACCCATATCTTAGCCTGATGGCTAGTTTCTGGAGCCTCCTCTTTGAGGGGCTTGGACTTTTCCTCGAGACTAACTCGAGTTGAATCATCAGAAGCCTCTTGGGCTGAAGTCTCATACGAGACTCGACGATACTTTCGTGCATTCGTGGGACTAGACTTACCAGAGGAGAGGTACTCCTCGTATTTGGACTGGTCAAATTCGATGACCAGAGTTTCGACGTCCGTTCCCACTGCAATCTTATCTGATTGTGCCACCACCATCTCGTCAGAGAGAATAGCTGCTCCCACTGTGGTCGCCATCGTCTGTAGGGCCGAAAAATTAAGATTGATTGATTCTCTTGTTCTAAGAAAACTGGATTCGATCACTTAGTACGAAACCCTTACAATCACTCACGTTCTCTCTCGATTACAGATGAAGAGATGATTAATTCAGCTTCTTTTTTGTTTAATGTGGGTTCTAGGTAGCGAAAAGATGCTTACCCTGATGCTTGAGTCGAGCTTGCCTCCCGTTGACGATCAGACCAAAATCGCAAGAGCTTCTAACGTGGGTTAGAACACGAGAATACGAACGTCGATTTCTCTTCTCGCGATAGCCAAAGATCTCCAAGTCCGAGTATCGAAAGCCAAAGTCTCGTCCTCCTCTTAATAGCTCCTCGAGGCTATTTATAGGAGTTTGAGCACGTAACCGACGTGCTACAATCGTGGAGTCGTGGGCGTAACTGATGCGTTAAAATTGTGGAGTCGTAGCGTAACTGACTCCTTGAATCTAGTCCACGTGGCTGACTAGGTCTTCGTGGACGTTACAACCTGATTTAATGTGGGTGACAAACTTCACTGCGTTAGTGAACCTCGTCCTTGATATTGAGTCTCATTTTCAATGTTGAGATTCGAACCTCGTTTCCAATGATGAGCTTTACATCTTGTTTCCAACGACAAGCTTTGTTGTTTGAGACGATGTTCATCATTATAATGACCCTTGTCATGCTCATTATGAGCTTCAACGTTCTAAGGCCAAATGATTAGCCAATGATCTATGAAGATCCATGAGAGTGGAGGTGAGATAGGCTTTTTTCACTAGCCTCTCAATCTCCTCCTCCCTTCTTTCATGTTGATAATACCTATTTATAGGCTTTGGAATATTATGAAGTGAGTTAATGGGTTTTAACTCCTTTTAAATAAGGGAATTAATGGTCATTAACTCCCATTTAAATGGATGAGTTAGTGGTCATTAACTCTCCTTAAAGGGATGAGTTATTGGTCATTAACCCTCATTTAATGTAGCCCTTTGAAACGGTGCCTGACGAAGTTCGTTTACCAGATGAGGTTCGTTCGCCTGACGAGGTTCGTTTGCCAGACGAGGTTTGTCCACCTGACGAGGTTCGTTTACCAGACGAGGTTTGTTCGTCTGACGAGGACGGGGTTCGTTCACTTCGTTATATCTTTGGTGAGCTTAACTACGGCTTCATCTTTGACGAACTTCATCTTTAATGACGAACTTCGTGTTCTTGGTGAACTTCGTCTTTTGATGGGTAAGGTGTTGTTTGTCCTATTGAACTTAGACAAACTTCATGAATTGAGGCTCTAGGTTCGTCGTTGTGACGACCCTCGTCGTGCTTGTAGTGAGGTTCGACTCTCCTTCGTTTCTTGGCACTTTTTAGTGTCTACAACAGCATCCAACGCTGCTAACGTAACTTCCAAATCACTACAAATGCAGCTCAGATCTAGCTGCTAACGCTGCCAACACAGCTTCCAATTGCTGCGTCTGAGCTTCCAAACGCTGCGTTTGACCTTCCAGACACTGCGTTTGAACGCAGAATTCACGCCAGAATGCGGATTTTGTGTTTGACTCGTTCAAACACAAGCTGAATTGTTTCAAAACCATTTCCCACAATATGAGGGGATCACTACTCCACTCAGGAGTGATTTAAGGGGGCGGTTACATCCCATTAGCCCTACTTAGTAGCGAATTAAGGGTCGGTTACACAACTTAATCCCCTATAAATAACTAAGAAATCAGCTTAGTTCAGATCCTTCTCTTGGGCAGCAAAGAAGAGATCTTAGGGGGAATTGCTGGAGCTTTGGAGATCAGCAACAAGCGCTTTCTTCATCCTTGGTTTATAGACCGATTTCGATTAAATCAACTCTTTCATAGAGTTTTAAACTCGTTCAGAGTTCTAAAACTTGCCACGCAAGTTCTTCACAATGTCAAATCGTGAGGAGAAAACCACGTTCCAGTGAATCAAGATGTTCAGATCATCAACGGAGAGCAAACTCGACGCGAGTATTCGAGGGAGACACTCCATCACCACCGTGAAGAACCCAAAATTAAACAAAGGGGAGAATCCAGATCATTCTCCTCTCTTTTGTAATCAGAAAATACAATTGTAACTGAAATTAAAGGAATATAGATCAATTTTCCTTCATTTCTTTTTTACTTCAAATTTTCCACAAACAATTCTCAAGATGACTAAAACCCTTTCACTGTGACTTTCCGAGCACTCTTTCGTTGAGATGGGATGTAATGATCTCTTTTGGTCAAATCTTCCCTCACGAAACTCCTATGATGTAATTGTGGAGTACTTGATGATTCACAGTCCTCCACTATAAATTTTCTCACTAATCAAATTAATTGACGGTAGGTCCACTAAAATTCTTCCTAGTTTAATCCACTTAAACTCCTAATGTGTTTGTGTACTCAACACTCCCATTGTTAGAGTCCAGATATAATGCCTAGAATTTTAGTCTGCTAATCTTTGACAATTGTCAAACTCTTTCGTGTTAAGTTCTTATCACTCGACACTGAAAACCCCCACTGAGTGATTTGTACCACACCTCCCACTGTTTCCTGGTCAAACCTTCCTATAGTTAGGACCAAAGTTAAAATCCCCTCTCGAACGAGAGGTCCACTTCAACTCAGGCATTTCCTTTTGATAAATGAAAGGTCTCCGCCCTAGTTGAACGACTAAACCTATAAAAGTTAGTGTCATCTCAATAACCCCCACCTGGTCAAACCATCAAACAATTAAGATCACAATCGGACTTCCTTTTTGATAAATGAAAGGTCTCCACTTTTCCCTTCGGTCAAACCTATAAAAGCTAGGGCTGGAGTCGGAATTTTGTCTTGATAAACAAGAAATGGCATTTTCAGATCAGGTAACCAATCATATAAAGTTAGGGTTATCTGAATCTTATTGATTCTTGGAGTGAAGATCCCACTCTTAGTTTTACCTTTCCGGATTCTCGAAGTGGAGATCCCACTTTGAGTTTCTTTTGCCCCGGAGATAGAATATAAAATTCTTTCTCTCTAGCATCGGGTTCGTCTTTACCCTAAAAGAAGATCCGGAGATAAAATATAAAATTCTTCCTCTCCGATATCGAGTTTATCTTTGCCCCAAGAGAAGACACAATCTTTCAACATCCAAAATTCATGCCTCACATGCATGGAGGACTTTATCTCAATCCCTAAATAGAGATAAATCTGCATCTAACACATATTACTAGGTGGTCCGTTCTCGCAAAAACGACCAAGTCTACGTATTTGGAATCGTAGTATTAAGTCTAAGAGAGTTTATTCTTTTATCACAACGTTACATGTGGAACAGATTTAGACAATTCACATGCTAGCCCGATTCAAACGGTGATCGGTAAAGGCACATCAAACCCGGTTATGGCTGAGGGTTTGCCAAAAATTCTATAAGTATTATAGTTAATTATTCCAAGCAGAATGAGAAATCATAATAAAAACACAACGAGCAAAGAAATGTCTTTCATTAATAAAATCGAGTTTGTAGGTACAGAGGTTACAATCAATCTACATTGAGCTTATGACTACAGACTTGCTGTTCAAGTTTGGACAATTCCTCTGCATAGGCTTGTTCTAGCTCGCTCTGAAGTGTGGCCTTCATTGACTCTTCATTAGCAGCCAATACCCTCATGGCTTATGCTTTCATCGTGGCCACCTTCTCTTTGGAGAGTGCCAATTGCCCGGACATTACTTCTCGAGCGCACTCCACGTGAACCTTCATTATCTTCAAAGCAGCTTGAGCATCCTTCGCCGCTTTAAGCTCCAGCTTTAGTCACGCTATTGTGGCTTTGTCTGACGCAAGAGAAGAATCGATGTTGTGAAGGGCTGCCAACTTATCAGCAAAAACTGCTTCCATTTGGTGAACAAGATCCTCTTCTTCTCGAATCTTGGAATCAGCAGATACTTGAGCTTCGAACCATGCTTGTAACCTGGCTTCCATCTGAGTAGCCACGTATGAAGAGACTCCAGTAGTATGTGTTTTCAGCGAAAGTCGTTTCTATTGTAGATTCCATTAAACTTCGATCGTTTACAGAAGGTTACAATGAAAAATAAACAAAAATTACAACTTTCGAGAAAATAACACAGAAATCGTTTATCGAGTTCTGTTTTGTGGGACTTTGCCTGTGTCGGGAGTGCTTTGGCTCGTGGACCACCGATTCGTAGATCGTGAGGTTGTTTAGAGGTCCTTCCTTCGTTTATCGAAGTAGGGATTTGAAGCGAATATCTTATCGATGTAAGATGTTCACTCTTCCAAAGATCAAGTCTGAGCTTAGATCTCTAGGAATCACCAAACACTATTTATGAAGGGTGAAAATTCTTTCTTTCTTCCTCAAAATCACCAAAAGCTCAAGCCTTTTCTGCTCCAATATGCTCTCTGTCCTTTATTTCGTGTCTGGGGAGGTATTTATAGGGGTAGGAGTGCACAACAGTTAAAACAGGGGTGAAGTAACCGACCATATGACTGTTCTTTGTCCGCGACAGTCGACATTGCCGCGGCTATTGGCACGACAGTATGGACTGCCGCGGCCAAAGAGGAGGTTACCAGCACGTTCCATTGTGCTTGAAACTGTTCTCCCACGACCTTTAACCACTCTTTTCATGGTTTAATTGCTTGTCCACGTCAGCACACGTTCTATTTCTGATATACTGCCACATGGGCTTCAAAAAAAATCATCATACAACTGTTTTGTGACCGCCGCAGCACCCCTTGTAATAGCCGCGGCTCCATAGGCTGCCGCATCTTAGCCGCGGCATCATAAGTTGCCGCGCCTTAGCCGCGGCACCATGGGCTACCGCGCCTCAGCCGCGCCGCCATGTATTGCCTGTTGGTGTGTACATTGTTCTTTCATGTTGTCTCGCTTCCTTTGAATGATCCCCTCTGATTAAGAGAATGGCGTTTATCGTCTTTTCTTTGCCTTGAGTGGTATTTGAATGTGTGTAAGCAATTTTTTGACGCCTACAAATACCCCCTCCAAAGTATCTCAGACTCATCATTCAGGAGAGAAGTCTGGGATACTTTGGATATGATAATTTTTCCTCGCAATTTCTTCAGTATTTTGTTGAGAAAGTTGCGTAAAATGGTCTATAAATGGCTTCAATTCTTGACTTCTTCATCTTTTAGCCTATTCAATGCTTTGTAGAATAGCTAAAATTCCTCCGGTGCTGCGTTTATCGCGTGGCCGTTGTCGAAGTCTTGAATTAGAACCGTTGGGAGGTTCAAGGAGCTGCAGTTTATACTCATATACTCATCGGAGTGTTCGGGTATGTATTCCAAATACAGTGGGAGATGTATGTACCCAAGGGATCATCGCGTATGCATGGCGCTCCTGCGCGTCAGAGTGGACCGTGGTACGCTAACGTGCCACTATCAACAGCCGCGACAGTGCGGGCTGCCGCGCTTAAGCGCGCCAGTGTAGACTGTCACGCTCGAGCACGACAGCATCGTGTGCCGCGCACTGCTTCGGCCAGTCTGGTTTATAAGATCGCTCTGGGCCTTTTCGGGTTATTTTTTCCCCGCTTCTTTGAGTTCAAAACTCTTCAAATACCCCGTATAAAGTGACCTTTGGCTCTTCTCCTCTTCACATCTTCTTATTTGGGCGATTCCCCTTTGAACGAGATCTAGGGTTTTTGGGTTTTTCTTGATTTCGATCTTTTCCTTCAGTTTTCTCATCTTCCAAGTTCGATTCCTTCTATCCTCTGGTAAAACTGAGCCCATCTCTTGTATTTTATGTTTATTTTGCTATTTAATTCGAGATCTCATCTCTAAACCCTAACCTTCCTTGTTCCTAGGTTGATTTCACCATGTCTCCCAAGAAATCTAGGGTTTCCAAAGGGAAATCTGCAGCCCAGGCATCCGATAAGGTTGAGACTGCCGCAACATCGTTCGGAGGTAAGCTTTTAACATCTTTTCTGTCCAAAAATTAATGCTTTTGTTCACATAACCTCGTTTGTCTCCTTTGAGAGGCATCCGGGAAGAGTTGACATCCTCCTTCGAGGGGATTGACGCTTTAAAACACATATCTTGTTTAATCAAGACGTGTACTACAGCCAAGATACGAGTTTTCGTCGAACTCGTGCCTTTTCAGCATCTAAGACCGTTGTTCAGTTACCGCGGCAGCACGTACTACCGCGGCTGAGCATGGCAGCATACATTGCCGCGGTAACGCAAGGCAATGAGTACTGTCGCGGCTACTTAGAGCAGGGGTTTTGCTCTATTGGCCCTTTTTATTCAACTGTTTTCCAACTTTTCTCCGCAGTCCCTTTTCCCTCTGTGGTCTTTTCTGATAGAGAAGACCCAGGCCAGAGTGGTGTTCTTCACGCCTCCTTCAACGGCGACTTTTTGGTTAGAGAGGCCCGCCAGTTTAGTGAAAGTTGTGACGATGGTGTTCCTGAGTTAGTTCATGAAGGAGGTCGTCGCACTCTGCGAGCATTGCTGACTGACTCGCCTCTAACTCCAATTCGAGATTCCACCGAACTGTTGAAGAAGCCTGATTATTTGTTCGGGGATTCGACTGAAGACCCAGATAATCTTTGTCGTGGTCCTGAAATTTAGTTGAATCAGCACGAAGGTGATTTTCTATTCCTTCCCCCGTTCCCTCGACAATATTCAATTCTGCAATTACGGAATTTGGCCGTTTCGAGGAAGATGTCATGGCACTTGACAGATGACCATGAACGCATTCATTGCGGGTTTGTTGGTAGAGATGTCAACGCTCCTGGTTCTAGTGGTAGGCATACTATTCGCGGCCTCCACCCGGGGGTACTTGGACCAGATAGTGGTCCTCAAAATGAATTGATGATAAAGGCCAACACGGTTAAGAATAGGCTTGCTCGGATCGGCAGAGAATTCCCCCTTCCGAAGTTCAGATGTTACGGGTGGGTTCATTCTCTTCCGGACAAATGGTGGGCTAGGATGACCAACTACGTACTTAATCGTTGGGATCAGGAGTTAAAGAACTTTGGGTTATACGCTCCAATCAGAGCCAGCATGCATGGTCTTCCAGTAAGTGTAGATCACTTTCTCGCCTTGTTCGAGTCTTATAATTCGGAGACCAATACATTTTTCACCAAATACGGAGAGTTAGGACTCCCGCTCCACGAGATGATGAAAGTGTCCGGGTTGCCACTAGGGAACACTCCTTATCAAGAATATTTTCCCAACAATCGTCAGCTTATGAAGATGAAGAAGGTTGGCTCTCCTGCTTATGACATTCTCTGGGAATTAACTTGTCATTACCAGATAGCGATAGCCAGGATCGAGGTGAAGAGTAAGAAGGCAGCTCGAGTCAGTCTAAAATAGTTCGTCGACTACTTATTCTAGAATATCGAGAGCCCGACCGTTGAAGCTATCTGCGAATCACCTATTCTGACCCCTTCTGATGTTAATAGGTTGATTACAAAGATTAACGCCCAGTCTTATAGAACTGAGTCATCTGAAGGTGGCTTTCTTAGGGGTACAAAATTCAGTACTTTCTTGTGGCAATCCACAAAGAGAATGAAGCATGCGACTCTCCTTTCCGGCTATCTGGCTATATGGCTAAAGAGATGTGTAGTGCCGCATCAGTCTTCTGAGGCGCTTCCTCTTGAGGTTCTCTTTCCTGCCGTGTAACTGGCCATCGGAGGTAGGTTATCTTTACTCTCCGCCATGATTGCTGACATCCATAGCGGTTTGCGTAACCTGGCTAACACCTTTACAAAAGTGGATGCTGAGCCTTCGACTAAGATTCCCTTATCGAGCGTTGAATTGCCATACACATATTTAATGGCGTGGCTGGTCCTCCATCGAACGGACATGATGTCAGCACCTGACGTGTCTGATCCAGAAATTCCTTTGTTGCAGCTTTTGGAAGGGTGTAAATGGCTGAACCCTTCTCGACAATGGCTTGACCGGGTGAGGCAGTTTAAGAATGCTAAGTGTTGGGAATTTTATAAATGTTTCCCTCGCTTTTCTGGTGCATATAATGACACGCTCATTAATGAGGAAATGCCTGGGACCAACAGGACTTCTCTCGACATGGGTAGCTTCCATTGGCTCATGAACATTCGACCAGGTTATAATGTTTTCTGGTCGAAGAAATTATGCAGGATCGAGCCTTATTTTCCTTACCGATTTGCGCGGCAATTCGGCTACGATCAGTTATACATCGGGAATCCCAATAAATGGTTAGTAACCTGCGGATGCCTTATCGATGGAGTGCGAGCCTGGTTCTGGAATGTTGCTGGCTGTACTAAAGCTCAATTTAGTTTACCCGTCGCTGAGCCTGATCTTCACATGACCTTTCTCTACTGTCGATGGATTTTAGCCGCCAACACGCCCGTCCCGAAGAAAAAGATTTCCGAACTAGAATCAAAAGCTGTGGTTCGGAGAGTTATATCTTCCAAAAAAGGAAAGGAGCCCGCTACATCTTCCCGCAAAGGAAAACAAGCAACTGATTCCGAAGAGAGTGATGACTTCGAGACATCCAGTGAGGAAGATGAAATCAGAGGTGAAACAGGGGCTGATGCTTCTCTTTCTCCCGTGGCTCACAGGACTCGTCGAGCTTCTTCACCCCGATCACCCGGTGCTCCTTCTAAGGGTATTCACATGAGAGAGAAGAATATTCCCTTATCGTCTTCTAATAGAATGACTGTCAGATGGCCTGCCTTTGAAGAAGAAGAAGAAGAAGATGTCACCCCACTTGTAGGTAGAAAGAGGTCCCGATCTCTTGCTTCTTCCGAGGCCCAATCCTGTCCTGCTCAAGGAACCGAACTGCGTACCAAATTTCGCCATGAGAGCTCTGAAGTTCCTCGAGATTCTCATGTTTCGAAGAGGATTAAGAAGACAGCTCATCGACAACGTCAACTTCCCCCGTTGCTTGAAGAGGAGTTCACTCAGGATCTTCCGGTTGATCAAGGGGGTAAGATCTCATTCCTATCTCCTTTTCATCATTTTATCTTTGAATATAGTATCTTATTTATTCTTTTGCCATCGCAGTTGGACCAGGAGAAGAAGGGGAAATCATACCCGAGCCCTCTTCTCCTGGTTTAATGGACGTTGATGAATCAAGCTTCATTTAGCAAGTACACAGAGCGATGAGTGAAGAACCCCTCAGTATGGACACTGCCCCTCCTCTAGCTACTACATTGACCTCGCCAACCGCCGACACAGGTACTGATGTTTTCTCATTTGGGGGGCATTTCCGGGAGATAAGTGAACCGGAACATGTTCCTCTCCTACTAACTTGTGCGCTTTATCTTCTTTTAGTTAAACTAAAGGAGGTGAGTGCTGGTAGTAGCGCTGCTGACCCCGCAACTATTATTGAAGGTAATCTTATTTTTGATTGCTTTGATTCTTTCATGCTTCTTGCATATGCACTGACGAATCCTTCTGCTTAATAGACATCCCTGTCAATGAGCGAAAAGATCCATAACTTATCCATGATATGGGTATTGGAGATTTCAACGAACATGATTTCAATCTTGATATTTCCGAAGATGAACACCAGAAAATCTCTGAAATACTGTCAGCTCCGAACCCGACCGCTACTGCAGGACCACCTATTCGAGTTGATTCAACTGAAGTAGGTGCATCAGAAGGTATGCACTTTCAGATCCAAGTTTTCAATTAAGCTTTCATTTCTTATTGTTTTTTGGATGACTAACATAAGAATTTTAGACGTAGGACCAACAAATGAAGTTGATGCGTCTACTGTCATTAGTGACTACGATCAACCTGAAGGCCTGGGTTTCCTACTTTTGACATGTCCCGGCTAAAGTTGAACCGCCAATTACTATTCCCTCAACTTCTGAACATGTTCTAACTTCTGATCCGACTCCAGTTGTTCATGACGCTGGAGGGTCGAAAGTTACCGTGGAAGAGCAGCTTCCTGCAACCTCAGCTCAACTTGGTACGTCTCGTCTACTTGTGCTTCGAATTTGGATTAATACTTGCAGAGTGTTTATTCATCTTTTTCTCATTTATAGAACTTGTTCCTCAAGAATTTGTCGATCTGGATCCGAAGCCATTGGGGGCTTCAAGTGAACAACCGTCTGATATAGTGGATCAACAGACGAATGTTGTTTCTGAGCAAATCCCAGTTGTTATAGAGCCTGCTGTAGTCTTGCCAAGCCAAGGTAACTCAGTTATTAAGTTCTCTAATGAACGTAACATGTTTCCGTTCGCTATTATACGCGGGCTTGTATATCTTATATTCATTTCGTCTGTTCCTTTTGTAGCTCCTTCTTTATCATTGTCCGACCGTATTCAAGCTTTATTGGTAAATAAAGATCCAGACAAGGCTGTCTTATACGCTGATGTTCAGGGCTTGGTCACCTTTATAAATATCATGGTTGATCGGATTCTTCTCAAAGGCTCACCTTTCGAGCATTTTAGAAAAACTCTCGATCGCTATGTATCCGACATTAAAGACTACGGATACTCTGAACTATCCGATTCGATTGAAGCTTACTTGGCCGATCTTAAGCAACACATTGAAGATTTGCCAAATGTTCGTGTTAATGGTGCGCCCTCTTACATTGCTTCTCAAATGGATCTGAAATTGCAGGCATGGCGTGATTCTCAGAAGTCCGCTGAATCTGAACTCTAGAGGCTAAAAATCCGTATCGATCAACTCAGGGAGGGCGTTGCTAAAAAGACACAAATTAAGGCCGATCTGTATCGTGATTTAGAATCTAATCAAGCAGAGATAGCCCGGCTGGAAAAACAGCTTGCCACGGCTAGGGATGCTCATGAAGTGTTGGAGTCCGATCTGGCAGAGGTGACTCAGATCGAGGTGAATCTATTCCGACAGCTGAATCTTCAAGACAAGATTTTTGCTGACAAAGAACAAGAGGTCGTTAGAATTCGAAGTATCGATGAAGAAAATTTCAAAGCTAACTTGATCCCCGAGCTTGAGTTGGCTTATGTGACAGAGCTCTCTCGATTAGAGGATCAAGTCCGTCATTATAAGCTATTGTAATTTGAGAACATATATTTTTCATAGCTCTGTTTGAACTCTTTTGATAAATATAATGAACTCTTTTGCTCGTTGAGATCTTATTATGATTATTCACTCTTGTTTAGGATAAATAAACATAATACTTATAAGATTTTTGGCAAATCCTCAGCCATCAACGGATTTGATATGCCTTTACCGACTACCGTTTGAATCGGGCCAGTATGTGAATTATCTAAGTCCGTTTCACATATAACGTTGGGCTAAAAGACTTAAACTCTTTTAGACTTTAAACTACAATATTGAATATATAGACTACATGTGTTAGATGTAGGCTTATCTCTAATAAGGGATAGAGATAACATCCCCCATGTGCGAATGACATGGATTTTAAAGTGTGAGTAGGTTGCATTTTCTATGTATGAAAACGAACCCAAATTTGTGAAGAAGGAATTGGATATTCCAGCTCTCAATCTCTTGTTTGTTGGTAGAGATAAACCTTGAATCGGAGATGAATAATTTCATATTCCATCTCTTAGTCTCTTGTTTGTTGGTAGAGAGAAACCCGGAATCGGAGATGAATAATTTCATATTCCATCTCCTAGTCTCTTGTTTGTTGGTAGAGATAAACCCAAAATTGGAGAGGAAGAATTTTATATTCTATCTCCTGGTCTCTTGTTTGTTGGTAGAGATAAACCCAGAATCGGAGAGGAAGAATTTTATATTCTATCTCCTGGTCTCTTGTTTGTTGGTAGAGATAAACCCAGAATCGGAGAGGAAGAATTTTATATTCTATCTCCTGGTGCAAAGAAAACTCGAAGTGGGATCTCCGCTTAGAGAATCTGGATTGGTTTGAATAATCCTAACTGTTATAAGGTTTGATTATCCAATTCAAAAATGGACCTTTCATTCGCGATGTGAATCGAAAGGAGATTTTGGCTGTGGTCCTAACTGTAGTAAGGTTTGACTAAGTGGGAGTTTTGAGATGATCCTAACTGTTTAAAGGTTTGATCATTCAATTTGTGGACCTCTCGTTCATGGAACGAATCGAGAGGGGATTTTGGCTTTGGTCCTAACTATTTAAAGGTTTGACCAGGTGATGGATAGGAGTAGAGTACAAATAACAATGAATTTGTTGATTTGCACAAACTATTCGGTGGGAAATTTTGATTCAAACATAAGAATTCGACATGAAATAACTTGTCGACTGATACAGACCGATGACCATTGGTCGATCTGATCGGTGGGGGTTTCATGGTGCGGAGTTACGAATCATCGAGCTTCCCCTTCCATGATCGCATTACAGGGTTTTGTGAGGAAAGATGAACTGTCATTAAATCTCATCTCAACAAAAGTAGTAAGAGGATTTTAATCATTTTAAGAATAGACTATTCACATGATCAGTTTCCATTTAGGATAATCAACTGATATTGGGTTATCCTGAAATATCCTGTACAAGATTCTCTAGGAACTTCTCGTTTTACATAGGTTATCCTGAACGTATTACGGGTAATACTTTTTCAGGAACTTCCCATTTACTGGCATCATTAATTTGCTGCCATCCTGGGTAATCAGGCGATATGCACCGTTTGAATAGACTGTTTCTATCACAAACGGCCCTTCCCATTTAGGTTTAAATTTTTCTTTCTTCTTAGAAGTGAGAATCATAGGTCTTCGGATGGCAAGAACCAGATCTCCTTCTTTAAAACTTCGTCGCCGGACCCTTTTATCAAAAGCCTGGGAAATTCTAGCTTGATAAAACTCGATCTGTTGCTGAGCTTCCAAGCGCTTTTCATCTAACATCTCTAATTCCTCGAGACGTTTTTGATGATGTTCTTCCGTCGTCATTCCCGTTGCGAGAGCGACACGGAGGGAAGGAATCTGTATTTCCAATGGAAGGACGGCTTCACACCCATATGTTAAGGCATACGGGGTTGTTCCGGTTGGCGTACGGACAGTTGTGCGATAAGCCCATAGGGCTTCGCCGAGTTTGCCGTCCCAATCTCGTTTATTGGTTTTCACCAATTTCGCCAGAATTTTGATGATAGTCTTGTTAAAAGCTTCGGCCAATCCGTTAGATGTGGGATTATAAGCAGTCGATGAAAAGTCCTTAATCCCGAATTTACCGCAGAATTTGATAAATACGTTGCTCACGAATTGAGGACCATTATCGTGTACTATTCATCTTAGAACACCATACCGATATATGATATGATGTTTAATAAACTTGATAACATCACTCGTCTTTACTTCTCTAAGTGGAACTGCTTCTGCCCATTTCGAGAAATAATCGGTGATTGCCAAAATGAAATGGTCCCCTTTAATCGAAGACGGGAAAATAGGACCTACTATATCCATTCCCCAAGTTTCGAATGGCCAGGATGTCGCCGATGGGTGTAAATACTCAGGAGGCTGGTGCATATAATTTGCTTGTAACTGACACACTTCACATCGTCGTGCGTAGTCGACTGCGTCTTTTACCATAGTTGGCCAGTAATACCCGATTCTCCTAAGTCGATCACAGAGTTTAAGACCGAATTGATGTGCACCGCATATCCCATCATGCACCTCTTTGAGTGCTTGTTCCGCTTCTTTGCCGGATAGACAACGGAGTAAAAGACCATCGTACGATCGTCGATACAACATTTACGTTGTGGTGTTATAGTAAAATCTCGGTGCTCTTCGCCGAATCGATTCCCTTTCTCTTACATCTTCAGGCAATATACCATGTAGGACGTAGTCGATAATGGAAAAACGCCAATCTCGAACTTCGGGTTCAACTCCTGTTGAGTATGCTTCCTTAGCGCTCGAATTGTAGATTGGAACAATAAGCTGGTGAGTCCTCACTGTAATTAATTGCTCTGTTTCGGGAGGTTGAGCCAAGGATACCGACAATGCCGCCAATGCGTCTGCATATACGTTTTGGAGACGTGGAACATACTCGATGAAAAATCCTTCAAACGAGCTTGCCATCTCGATGGCCACCTGGTGGTATGAAATCAGGTCTCGATTTCTGACTTCATACTCTCCTCGTATCTGATTAACCACCAGTTGAGAATCCCCAAAAGCTTCAAGGTATTCGACCCCCAGCTCTTTGGCAAAATTGAGTCCAATTATCAATGCATTATATTCGGCCACATTATTAGAACATGGCTTGGTCAATGAGTATGCTCTAGGTAAGACATGCTTTTCCGGGGAAACTAAAACGACTCCCACTCCTGAGGAGACTCTAGAACATCCGGGTGCGCTCGCCACGTTGGTCGCGCGGGAAGCCCCATCGAAGTATAATTGTCACACTTGTTGATGTGAGGTGGTATTAACTTCGTGAGTTTCATCTGGCAGATCGTCGTATAATTCGACTACATCCTTCGTAGGATTTTTTGCCAGAAGATCGCAAATAGCTCGTCCTTTAACCGATTTTTGTTGCTTAAAGTACAAGTCGTATTACGATAAGAGTAAAGCCCATCTGGCTAAATGCTAATTCATGGATGCCGGCTGGGTCATGAATACTCGGATAGGGTTTATGTTGGAAATGACATAAATTGTCTGTCCAACTAAATAATGTCACATTTTCTGGATTGCAAATACCAAGGCAAGGCATTCTTTCTCGATCATCGGATAACGAGATTAAGCTCCTACCAGAGTGCGACTCAGATAATATACCGCTTGTTCGTGACCGTTATCGTCGTCTTGTGCAAGTAATGCACTTAACGAATGGCTCGTCACTTTTACATAAATCAAAAACGACCTGCCCGATTTCGGTGCAATGAGAATAGGTGGGTTCGCCAGATACGTTTTAATATCTTCGAACGCCTTTTGGCATGCTTCATCCCAAATGAACGACACGCCTTTCTTCGTGAGTTTAAAGAACGGTTGACATTTTCCGGACAGATTTGATATAAATCGACGGATATATGCCAATCGACCTTGTAATCCTCTGAGTTCTTTAAGATTTCTCGGAGGTTGCAGCTCATGTATCGCCTTCACTTTATCAGGATCGATATGAATACCTTTTGTGGTGATGACGAATCCAAGAAATTTACCGGTTGACATTCCGAGGAAGGATTTAGTCGGGTTCATTTTTAGCTGATGGCTCCTCATAAGATCGAACATTGTCTTCAGATCTTTAATGTGGTCATTTTTATCACGGCTCTTAACGACCAGGTCATCAACGTAGCATTCGACGGTCTTCCGAAGATGCTCTTGAAAGATCTTCGTCATGGCTCGTTGGTACGTAGCACCGACGTTCTTCAACCCGAACGGCATAACAGTATAACAAAAGACACCAAGGGGTGTTCTGAATGCTGTATGATTTTCATCGTCCGGATGCATCTTAATCTGATTATACCACGAAAATCCATCCATAAATAACATTCTCTCAAACCCGCACGTATTATTAATGATGACGTCTGTAATGGGTAGAGGAAAATCGTCTTTAGGACAGGCGGTATTCAGATCTCTGAAGTCAATACAAATTCTGATTTTCCCATTCTTTTTAAGAACTGGAACGATATTGGCTAGCTAATCAGGGTGTTGTTCTTCTCTGACAAAACCTGAATCGATTAATTTCTTGACTTCAGCTTCTATTGCCTCCATAATTTGTGGACGAAACCGTGTTTGTTGTTGCTTGACAAGTTTAGCATCCGATTTTATATTAAGGCTGTGCATTGCTACGTTTGGGTCGAGTCCCGACATATCTTCGTAATTCCAAGCAAAAACGTCGATATACTCTCTAACGAGGGCGATTAGTTCCTCTTTTTCATCCGGTGGAAGATCACCGCTGATAAATATAGGTTTCAGATTAGCTTCGTCACCCATATTAATTTGGACTACCTTATCCTCCGTAGGAGGTTCTCTTTGCTCAAATCGATCGCCATATTGGATGTTCATGTAATGCATCCATGGATCTTCCCAAATAGGCAACTGATCGTCTCCTTCGGTCGTGGAAGGATCAATTGTCGTCATGTTCGACATTAAGGCTTTGAATTTCTCTCCAATGCTCACGTCAGAGTCCCACATTGAAGTATCGGATGAATGTCCGCTCTCATTTCTCAGTTGGCTAATGATCTGTTGGCAATATTCGTCATCAGATGACGAAGCATAACCTAGACCACTTTTATGAGTGTAATAATTATCCGGTTTTTCTTTTGGTACATAGGTAGGACGGGGGGGAACCCGGACACCTTGACCAAAATGAAGACCTTCACCGAGCGAGAGGTCATAGCCTTGCCTCCTCATATAACCGTTTGCTTGCGAACTATACCGAGAGAAATGTCGCCCCGGCTCTTCATCATCTGAGTTGCTGTCCAAGAAAAGATCAGGAGTTGGGGATGGATCCCCTTTTCCAAAGATTATTTCTTTCTCACTCCCTGTCTTTGCGGGTAGAATCACAGTTGTTCCAATTGGATCTTGAAGATATTTTGTCGTCGTGCAAGACGAGCGAAGCGGCATATGTAGACTAGGATCGTCATACAATTCCTGCATTACATTATCAAGGCAAGGCGAGTACTCTAAATCATCATTTATTATTTCATCGGCAAGTTGCCAGTTACAACTTTCGTTCGACGATTCATCACCGTCAAGATCGATTACAAGAGGTTCAATGTCATTTAGTACAAGACCTTCACTATAATCGAGCCTGGCTTCGGTATCAGCTTTTTCTCCGCTGTCCGTGCCATGGTCCGATGGTTTAGTATCGGACTCAGCACCACAAAGAAGGGAGTCAGTAAAGTAATTTTCTAACCCCTTGAATGGTTGCTTATCCGCGACCACCGTCTTGACTTCCTCATTAGTGTCGACATACTTCAAACACTGATGGAGGGTGGAGGGAACTATGAGATTACCGTGGATCCATGGACGACCCAACAGTAAATTATAGGAAGTCTCCGCATCGATCACATAGCATGTGACTTCAGACTTCAAATCTCCGAGTTGACACTTCACCTGGATTTTTCCCAACGGTCTTGACCCACTAGTATTGAATCCGTAGATGACCGTTCCTGTGGAGGCTAACTTGCTGGTGGGAATTCCGAGATGGTACATCAACCGAAGTGGCATGACGCTAACAGCGGAACCCGGATCGACTTGAATCCGGTTGACAACGCTCGAACCGATATATTCAGTAAAATATAACGGTCTATCATGCTTTGAATTCCTGACTTGCATATCTTCTTTTGTGAAAGCAATGCAAGGAAATTTGATGGCTGCCAGATTGTAATGCTGCACTGATGACTCTGGCTGTTCAGGAGTTGGCTTGATCTGAGTGAGGAATACCTCAGAATCAGCCAAGGCTTCTTGTAAAGCTTCACTGGTTTCTTTCGAGAGGCGTAACAACTCATATAGTGTGATCCTTGCTGGGATATTAGCTAACTGAGTCATGATATCGAAGCGGTATGGAGTATTCGAGCTTTCCGGTTTGTCTCGTCCAATCGGTCGATTGAAACAAGGCTGCTTCGGAAGTTGAACTTCTTTGGGTTGAGGTTCCTTCTCCTTCTGCTTAACAACTTTCTGAGGTTTCTCGGTTGTTAGGGGTGGGGTTGTAACCACCCCCAGTTCTGCAAGAGTTTTAGTGTTTGGATTAGAAGTTTCAGGATACTGGTAATGGTATTCGTTTCTACCCCTTGTAGCCAAAGACTCTTGCTCTTCTTTAGAAAATGATAAAGCTGGAATTTCTTCATCGTCCTTCTCAGGAATCGCCGAGGCCCCGCAACAAGACTTCTCTTTTCCCTTGCCTTTCAATTTCTTCTTCGACGTGGATGTCGTCTACTGTTCATCTTCAAGCAAATCTGGATGAACCCAAAGGATTTCGCCATTAGGGATCGTGTGTGATACAAGTCCCTCTTGGCGCTGTCCATGAGGGTTATCGTTGATGGTTTGCATCTTGACCTTTGATACTGGCTCAGCTTGAAACCAGGACAAAGGAACCGATCTGAAGCTAATAGAGACCGCATTTGCACCTACTTTCTTCTCCTTTGGCTTCGGCATCACAATACCAACATCAATTAAGGTTTGTATTTTGTCTTTCAAGACATAACGCGCCTTAGTAGGATGGTGGACCCTCCTATGATATGCATAATATTTTGGGTCATTAGTCTTCTTCGCTTCTTCTTCTTGGTTTGTGACCGGTGGAAGCTTAATCTTATTGTTATCCAGCAAATATTTGAAGATGATCGGAACTTCATCATCTTTGAATGAATACTCCTTTGGGAATCTGGGCTCAGAGATTTTAAACTGCTTCTGAGGCTGCTGATTTTGATTTGGTGCCAACTGGAAGGATGACTGCTGCGGTTGTTATTGCGGCGGCTGTTGTGACGTTTGATGCGCGTCCACAGCAGCTACGGACCCTCTTCCTCTGCCTCGAGGATTAAAGTTTTGTTTTTGATTATTGGCTGGTGGCTGACTCCTCTCCAAATTCCTTCTCTTGAGAAACCGTTCAGCTTGCTCACCTCTCACTTTCAACTCCTTCCAAGTTTTAGAGGGTACAACTCCTATGACCTCTAATACATCCAATGACAAATTATTGTGACATGTCTGTAGGATGAACTCTTCTGTGAGCGGATCTCTACAGTTTACCGCTTTGTTCCGGAATCATTTAACGAAGACGTCAACCGATTCTCCACCTTTCTGCTTCTCGTCCAGCAGGGTACCAATAGAAACCTCTGTGTCGTCGTCGAAGAAATTGGTGAGGAACAATTCTTTCATATCTCCCCAGCTAGTGATGCTTCCGGGTTTCAGGCGTCGGTACCAATCGAAGGTAGGCCCACGGAGGGTTCCTACGAATGACCGAACCATCAGGGCTTCATTTCCTGATATTGCGCCGAGATGTGACTTGAAATAAATCAAGTGCTGAGTTGGTGAACCCCTGCCATCAAAAGGAGTAAAGTTAATCAAATTAAATTTTGGAGGATAAGGAATCAAATCCCACTCCCTCGGGTACGGGTATGGAATGCCTGTCTTCTTCACTTCTTGTGCTGTCATCAGAGCGTTGGCTTTGCTCTCGAGATCTTGCATCTTCTTGTCTTCTTCTTCATCCTTCTTCAAGTAAATCTGAGGAGGTTGAGTAGATGTTTTAGTCGGACCGCTTCCGGAATTGTCTTTATCGGGAGGAGGATCGGCGAAGATAGTCTCGTCTTCTTTAGTATCGATCTCAGTTATACGTACAGATATAGCGTTACGCTGGCTGGATTCTGCCTTTTGGCTTGATTCCGATTGGTGCTGCTGAGCCTGTAAATCTCGCATCTGCTGCATGGTCAACTCCATTTTCGTTTTGATCTCAGCTCTAATTTCTTCGCGTTGTTTGGCTAACGCTTCCTACAGTATCTGAGCCAATTGATCTGGCGTGATTGCGAATGATTCTCTGACTCACCGCCCCACGCTGGATGTGGTATCGTCTGAAGCAATGGCAGAACATGTATCTGATAGTTCCTCATCTGACGATAACCCTTCGTGCATTCTTTTATAGTCTCGGCGTCGGTTGGCCCTTCGTTGCAACCGCGACATTCTTTGAGAAAGACCCCGCTCAACTCTCCCTTCTGAAGAGAAATCAGGGTCAGGATTGATTAATTGTTGTTTTCCTCTGTCGGTCATATTAATAGTGACCTCAGGGAATTCATCTTACCGTATTGCAGGTTTTCTCTGGTTGAAACGTCTCACTTTGGATTTTGACGCTTCGGTCGAAAGCCTTTGAAATACGGAAACTCGTTTTGCCTTAGTTTCTGAGCAACCGCATTCCGTCAGCACTGCCTTAATAAGTCTCTCGCAAGTGCAATGAGACTCATCTTCTCGGACAATTCTCTTTCGTGATCTGTTATTTTGATAGTACAGCTCATCATTAGTGTGATTTGAGCAACCTATCTTTTGTTTGGGAACCTTGTTAACATGCACAGGACGATTATTTGTTGTTTTTGGGCGATCCAAGGTTAAATTTTTAAATCCACCCCCTTGCGGGTGTGGAGTCTTCATAGGTCCTAAACGAGAGTGAACTGGTATTCTCTCGTTTTGGACTGGTGTAATTCTGACAGGAGGGTGTTTACGACCCCCTGCATAAGAAACCACTAAGGGTTTATTTGCTGGACTTGGGTTTTCTTTGACTAGGGCTTTGCCTCGATCGTCAGCCGAAGGACCGAGGCGATCCGCCATAGTGATCTTGAATTTGGATAAATCTGGGCTAACCCAGGGTTTCATTGGTGATGCAGTAGACGCTGCTGTTGTAGTAGAAGGGACAGGATCAGGTGTCGATGGAACTGCAGATGTGTGTTTCCGGTAAAAGTTGCTGTTTTCATTGATGTTCTCTTTTTTTGA
>BQKN01064010.1:264376-279250 GCA_022839385.1 Asparagus kiusianus
TGTGCCGTTGTTCTGCCGTTGTCCTGCCGTTGACTCGCCGTTGACTTTTTGTCCGAACTCGGATTTGAGTGATTTCGGATGCGTTGGAATCGTGACGGCGAGCTCTGTAGGCCCCGCTGGTTGGATTATCAGTGGGACCAACGGGGACCGAGAGGGTGTTGGTCCATTTGCAGTGATCACGGGGTTTTCGGTCAACCCGTATCCCCGTTGTTCTGACATTTTGTCGGCTCACGTAGTTCGTCGGTTCATTTCAGGCGCTCACCAACGTCATTCGAACTCTTGTGAACCGGGTAGTGACGTTCAATCGTCGCTCGTTAACACTGAGCTGTGTGCGGGGACCTATCAGCAATTTTTGATGCCTACAATGTGGCCTTGTGACGGTGATGAACATCATGGCCAAATGAAGTGCCGCAGCAGTCATAACTATCGCGGTTGAGTAAAGTGCCGCGGCAGCCATGACTGCCGTGGTCGAATAAATTGTCGCGGTAGTATAGGCTACCGTGGTTAGAGATTGCATCCTCCTGTAACTTTTGGGCACCTTCGGTTTTGGGAACCCAAATTTTGCAGTTCTTCGGTGGTTTTTCAGACACCATTTCCTTCTTGTTTCTCTGAGCTTGTTGATGAAGTGCACGGGCACGAGCGGTCTTTACTTGACGCCTTTGTATTCGTTCCTTAAGGGTTGAACGAGCCTTTTTGACGAGGGTCCACTTCTCTGTCGTAAGCTGTGCAGAAATGTGATTATTTTGCCTTTGAGGCAACTGAACCATCTTCTGGTTCCTCGACTTTAGGTCCGTATAATAATGGACCTCGTCGGTCTGTTGTAAGGCCTTGGCCAATTGACGAGCACGACGCTGGCGCTGTCTCTGACGAGCCCTCTTCGTCAGCACTGGTGAGCTATTCATCAGCGACTCCTTAATAGGTGTGGAGTCGTTTGGAGCAGGGACGTCGCAGGCAGATTCCTTAGCAGCAATAGGGCAAGAATCTTTACCTGTGGCCTTCATTGGTGTTGCAGACTTAAAATTTTTCCTGGAAGATGAAATCTTCCTGCATTTGCGGGACGAGGAAGATTTTGAGGATGAGGATGACAAGTACTCCTCGAATTTTGCTTGATCGAATTCGTATTCGATCTCTTCACTGACGATGATCTTGATCGGCTGTGACACTGCGGCCTCGGCAGCGAGGCCGCTGGCTCCCACTGTGGTCGCCAGTTTGTTTTCAGCGAAAGTCGTTTCCATTGCAGATTCCATTAAACTTCGATCGTTTACAGAAGGTTACAATGAAAAATAAATAAAAATTACAACTTTCGAGAAAATAACACAGAAATCGTTTATCGAGTTTTGTTTTGTGGGACTTTGCCTGTGCCGGGAGTGCTTTGGCTCGTGGACCACCGATTCGTAGATCGTGAGGTTGTTTAGAGATCCTTCCTTCGTTTATCGAAGTAGGGATTTGAAGCGAATATCTTATCGATGTAAGATGTTCACTCTTCCAAAGATCAAGTCTGAGCTTAGATCTCTAGGAATCACCAAACACTGTTTATGAAGGGTGAAAATTCTTTCTTTCTTCCTCAAAATCACCAAAAGCTCAAGCCTTTTCTGCTCCAATATGCTCTCTGTCCTTTATTTCATGTCTGGGGAGGTATTTATAGGGGTAGGAGTGCACAACAGTTAAAACGGGGGCGAAGTAACCGACCATATGACTGTTCTTTGTCCGCGACAGTCGACATTGCCGCGGCTATTGGCACGACAGTATGGACTGCCGCGGCCAAAGAGGAGGTTACCAGCACGTTCCATTGCGCTTGAAACTGTTCTCCCACGACCTTTAACCACTCTTTTCATGGTTTAACTGCTTGTCCACGTCAGCACACGTTCTATTTCTGATATACTGCCACGTGGGCTTAAAAAAAATCATCATACAACTGTCTTGTGACCGCCGCAGCACCCCTTGTAATAGTCGCGGCACCATAGGCTGCCGCATCTTAGCCGCGGCATCATAAGTTGCCGCGCCTTAGCCGCGGCACCATGGGCTGCCGCGCCTTAGCCGCGGCACCATGTCCTGCCGCGCCTCAGCCGCGCCGCCATGTATTGCCTGCTGGTGTGTACATTGTTCTTTCATGTTGTCTCGCTTCCTTTGAATGATCCCCTCTGATTAAGAGAATGGCGTTTATCGTCTTTTCTTTGCCTTGAGTGGTATTTGGATGTCTGTACGTAATTTTTTGAAAGCAATTTTTTGACGCCTACAGTATGGAATTCCTTTAGCTTTTCAAGCTCATGCTCGAGACGATCCAAGTCTGCAGTGATAACATCCGCCAGATCTGAATACCCTTGACTTCTCAGAAAGGTCACTTGATGATCAAGATATAACTTGAAGAGATCAATAGAAAGCCTGTTGTGGGGAAGATTGTCAACCATCTCGTTCACAAATGATAAGAAAGAACGAACTTCCATGTGGAGAAGGATTTTATCTGGGTCATTATTAGATAGCAGTGCCTTGACGAGATCATAAAGCTGAGCTGAGAGCCCTATAAAGAAAAGAAAAGTAACTATTTAGGAATTTTGGTCCGAATATTTTTAAGGTAAATGTCAGAATAGAACTTACCAATAGCGACTGAGGTTTCTTACATTTGATGCTCTGCACTCGCTCCCGCTTGCCCGGCTGCATAAATCGTTGGAGTTATTGTTGACATAATAGTCATTGATGTACGAACTTCTTCAGTTGGTCTTGCAACTTGTTCAACCGGACTGATCCCCACAGTTGTAGTGGTCGCTGTAGTCGGCAGTTCTGAATGGATGAAGAGTTGTGTCTCAGGATTCGATGACCGAGCTTCGATGATGGTTCCTACCAATAACAAGAAACTAAGACCCTCAAATTCATCAGACATCCCAACAATAGTAGTTGTACTAGTCTCAACGACTGGTCCTACAATTAAATTCCCTTATGATTAAGAGAAAACCAATAAACAAATAATTATGATAGGGGAACAAAGCACATACCTGCAGAGGAATCAACTTCGATTGTCATTTCGATGGCCTCATGGTGGGTTTGTTCCGACAACGTGTCGTCAAGCAACCTATCGTCAGAACCAATAGGGTCTTTGATTTGTTCAGAGAGAGGTGCATCCAACTCTCCGATGTTCGTGTGATGTAGGGTTTCTTCTTCACCAGGACTCTCCATTGGAACATCTACAAGAAAATCTAAGTGTAAAGACACGAAGAAGAAAAGTTGAAAATTTATGACAAGCGGAAATAAAACTCACCTCCAGCAGCTGCAACAGGTTCCGCGGCCCCAACATTGGTGCACACTCCTTATAATTTTTCTAAAAGAGCAATAAGCATAGAAATGATTAGTGGAGGCACGAATTCCGAATCGTTCAATTCCCGTAATCGCCACTTGAAAGGTGTATTATCGATGTTAGATGTACCTGGACTCATGACCCTTGTGGTTCTACCAGGTCCTGAACCAGAACCTTCACCGGTTTTAACATTTATACCCGCTTTAGCATTCACGGGTTCCTCAACCATGGCTTTATGAACTTGTTGTGTGAAGCCTGATTCCTCAAAAGGGTCAAAATCAGGAGAAAGAGGATCGAACATCATTTCACATTCGTCATGGCCTCCTGAGAAGTATAAAATGTTCTAAGTCTAAGATCTAACATTCAAGAGAACAAAAGACCGTGCAGAGATGAAGTATTACCTCCTCCACCGGTAGGCACGTCGTCGGCTGGTCCTATCTTAAAAGTTGATGGCTCGCCCCGTTGCTTGTAAGCTAATTTCTTTCGCTTGGTGGGACGAACCTCTTCGGGATCCATAAATTTCTCTTGTTCAGACTTAGAGTACAACTCCACCTCTGAATCAACTTGAGTTGTAGGACGGGATCTTGTCCGGCGTAAAAGGTGGGGCTCTGCTTCTTCTTCTTCTTTCTCCTCCCCAAAAGCCGTACCTAGAATTTTAACCGACATCTTGTTAGGATAAGTGAATAAAATTTGCATTCTTGGTTTCTTCGGAGCTAGCGAAGGCTTAGGCAAGTTAGATCGGTGAGCTCGATCAGCTATTGGTAACTCAAACAATTCTAAGGAGAGAGAATCCGACATACCTGTCCCATGTTCCTCTTCACCGCTACTAGCCTTAGTGCCTTCATCACCTGTGACACTTTCTTTGGAAGTTTCCTCATCAGTAGCAAAGGACTCCTCTTCTTCTTTTATTTTTCACTTTCCTTTGCCGGAGAGGCCAGAGGTTTCTTTATCCTTTTTCCTTTGTTGCTGCATAGCCTCTCGAACCATCCTATTAGCAATCCAGGACGCAACTTCACTTGCTAACTCTGTAAGCAGCCTTAACTTAACAGACTCGTTAGCCGCTATCAACCATCTCAGCATAGATATGTTAGCTCTAATCGGTGTTCAACGCCTGGAAGTTCAACCTAGCATTGGTACAGCCTGTCACGCTCCATAGCCATGCCTGAGCACCATCAACTAGCCCTTCGTGGGTTCTGAGCTGTCGGTTTGGGTTCCCAATGTAAAATTGATCATATCCTAACTGGTAGGTGAACCGGCATGGCAGATATAGCTCAAAATGGTTCCTAACCGTAAAGATCAAGTAGCCTGGCCTGATGTTTACTAACCATCAGAAGCAGCCAATATCGAGAGAAGTCCTATTAGTCCCTAGTTTCTCCTCATCAACTAATGAGTCACCATATCGACCAGAAAATCATGGGAAGTAGGGAGTGAATGCCTAACACCTTTGATTCTGCAGAATCTTCCTTATTTCTGAAAAGCTCCATCCTTTCTGACTACATTCTTCAAGTATTTGCATAAAGGAATCGACGGATCCGCTTCCCTTGGTGCTGACATCAAGTCAGAATGATGGAGAACCAACCATGCCATTGAATATGTGTATAGAAGCTATGGAAGCTCCACTTTCGTCAAAGGAATTTTAGTTGATAGCGCATCTTCTTCCTGAGTGAAGGCAACAACTACCCGATGAAAACCGTGATGAATGTCGGGGATCATTGCTGGAAGTAAGGATATACTCTTCCCATAGGCAAGCTGGACAGTAGGAAAAAGCACCTCTATCGGTAGAGCATCAGAGGATTGATATGGCACCACACATTTCTTTACCCTAAGTGCGATGTAGCCAGCCAAAAGGGTCGACGATTGGATTGGTTTCTGTGCGAGCCATAAAAAGGTCATGAACTTAGTACCTCGTGGAAACTTACCTTTAGCGCTTGCAATGGTATAGGATCACGTGCCACTTCTCCTAATCACTCATTAACCTCTTGAGGATTTAGAGGATCCAACTCACAAACGACCTCGTTTCAGAATTATCTATGATTTCTTCTTTGCTATCGGGTTAATTCTTGCCAGAGCTATCTGATAATGGCAAGTAAGTTCTCATAATGTATTGTACTGAGTAGGTTTACATTTCTTTAGCTGATCCAACTCCTTTTTGGAAGGAAAGTATTCTTGATACAGGATGTTCCCCATTGGTAAGCCAGAAACTTTACGCATTTCATGGAGGGGTATCCCCAACTCCTCGTGCTTGGTTAAGAAAGTGTTTGTCTTTGGGTTGTAGAGATCTAATAATACGAAGAAGTGATTGACACTAACCGGAAATCCATACTTAGTAGCACGGGCAGCTACATACAATCCACTAGCTTTTAGCTCCGTGCTCGATCAATTGAGAACATAATCTATCATCCTGGCCCACCAAACATTGTCTAAGGAATGAGACCATCCAAAACATCTATGGCCTAAGGCAGGTAGTTCTCATCCCAACCTTGCGAGGTGGTTCTTTACGGTATTAGCAATTGTAAATCGTTCACCCCAAGGTGGCTCATCTAATCCTAATACACCGGGATGTAATCCGGTGATATGATTCCTATTGCTCAAACTTGGGATTGGTTGATTGATTGGTTATGTAGCCGTAGTGAACATGAGTATGTTCCTCCGTCAGACGCCATGACATCTCTCAAGTCACCGCTTGTCTCCGTAATTCAGTCAATGAACGATGACGAGGGATCATGGGGAGGTATATAGGACCACCATCATCATTTAACCACTGCTCGTCCTTAAGAGAAACGGTGGTCGGATCTTTAATCAAATCGTCGAAAAGATAATCTGTCTTCCTCAAAGGATAGATAGAACCGGGGTCCTCCACAAACGGTGCATCGGTGATCAATTTTCTCAGAACACGGTGATCCCCTCCTTTCACCAATTGACAAAGTTCTGTAGGTGCACCCGGGGCAAACTGAGGAGTGGCTTCGACGAGCATTGGGTCATCAGCAGTAACGTAATACTCACCACAGTGCCCATCCACTGCCAAAGTAGGAAACATGTCTGAAGGAAATTTGACTGAAACAATTACGCGTATTTATTAAACACAATTACAAGAATATTTTAAGGCAATACAAGGCATCGAATTCATCTCATGGAATCGTGAGGTAGAGTCACTACCTTGTAATTGGCAAGACGATTTCAACCGTATTATACGCATGGAGGATAGTGTACATTATCGTCAGTGTGTTTGGGCCAAAAGTTGATTTCTTCATTGTTAAACTCATACAACTTCTTTTGTTACAATAAGTTAAAAAGGTAAAGTAAAAGTTAATCTTTTTATAAGATCTCTTCACACAATGAAAAATAAAGATTACAACTTCTTCAAACTCACGCAGAGGACGTTTATCACCTGCTGCTTGCATGGGATCTTTGCCTGTATCGGGGATGCGTTAGTTCGTAGACCATCGTGGATCAGATTAGGTTGATAGAAAAAGTGAATTAATGCTCTTACTCCACAAAAGAAGTAATCGCAGAAGTGATAATCTCGACCAAGCGAGATTACGACTCTTCTCGAGATCAAAACAAAGTTTGATCCGGAGATTTTGGGCGAGGTGCTGTCAGTTTGAAGTGTGATCATTGAATTTCAGAGAGGACTACCAGATCTTGGTGAATCTCGACATAAAGAAGGAGCAATTCGAAAGATCTGAAGCCTCATTCCCCCATTCATTCGGATCAAACTTTGTTTTGATCTCGAGAAGAGTCGTAATCTCGCTTGGTCGAGATTATCACTTATACGATTACTTCCTTTGTGGAGTAAGAGCATTAATTCACTTTTTCTATCAACCCAATCTAATCCACGATGGTCTATGAACTAACGTGTCCCCGATACAGGTAAAGATCCCACGCAAGCAGCAGGTGATAAACGTCCTCTGCGTGAGTTTGAAGAAGTTGTAATGAGTTTAACAATAAGGAAATCAACTTTTGACCCAAACACGCTTTTATCTGTAGGCGTTAAAAATTACCTATGGGTTCCCGCACGCAGCTCGAGACGAAGAAAAGATGATGAACATCATTATCTGAATCAAGGAGGATTATATGATGTTATATAAAAGCTAACAAATGCATGAAGCGAGTTGATAAAGCATACAAATCAACGGGATGGTACAATAATGAAGAAGTGAATCGACCTGGGGTTACGTTTCACCCACAAAGGATTAAGCACCACTCGTGTCTTGCTCATCATATGGGTGTCTTTTCCATGGAAGGTTGTAGAGATCTTCGCGTTATTTCTAACATGCCTTGGATCACTTTACTCCAGGGTCGGATGAGGGAGTTAGAGCCAAAATACCTGAGACAGTCCAGACTGTTTTTCACCTGCGAGACGCCAATTGTGTCTTGCACATTTTGGCCATTATACGATTCGAATCTAAAGAATATAAAAAGGCAAAAGTTTTAGGTCTCTTTGCTATCTTTCCAATGCATCTTAAATCATCCCATTCCTAGGTCGGACAAAAGAGTTAAGACCAAAATACCTGAGACAGTCCAAGTTGTCTCGGACATGTGCGAGACAGTCAAAGTGACTCGCGACCAAGTTAGCTCCTGACGTGTTTTCTGATAAGATTAGCTTTTATAACTCTTTGGGGTCATCCATAGATATGTGGGGTTATCCTTAAATGTGTAGAAGATGTTACACAACTAAAAACCCACATAAACGGATAATAATTATTGTTCTTCGACCCTATCCACAAACACGACATTCCTATCCACAAACACGGCATTTAAAGCCTATAAATACACCCTAGCACCCTCATAAAGGCAGATCTGAAGGGAGCCATGAATTTTATAGGAGATAGGGTGAGTGGAGCATGAATTTAAGAGGAGGGCTAACAGATCTTGGCGAACTTCAGCATAAAGGGGAAGCTATTCGAAGGATCTGAGGCTCGTTCCCCCTTACCTCCGGATCAAACTTGGTTTTAATCTCGAGAAGAGTCGTAATCTCGCTTAGTCGAGATTATCACTTCTGCGATTTTTTCTTTATGAAGCAAGAGAATTAATTAACTTTTCTGTCAATCGGATCTGATCCGCGATGGTCCACAGACTAACGCGTCCCTAACACAGGCGAAGATCCCACCCAAATAGAGACTAATTAACAGGATTTGTGTGTTGTTTGATAAAGTTGTAACCTTTTATTTTTCATTGTGTAAGAAGATCTTATAAAAAGATCAATTTTTCTATTTTTTAAACTTGTAATCGATAAACGATTGTGACAGCTTTAATGACAATGAAAAAGCCAACTTTTGCACCAAACAATGTAGGACTTAGGTAATGAGAAATTATTGGTATTTTTTAAGACATAAAAAAATTAACGTGTCTATGATAAGTTGGTATGTGACACTTAATCGTATATTTACCTAAGAATCCTCACAAAATTAACATTTATATGTTACTAAAAAATATAAATGAAATAAAATATTTAGTAATATTAATCAAATTAAAATTATTGATAATTAATTAAAAAATCTAATAGTCATATTTTAAATTCTCTTCTCTTTATTCTCATTCAATCCAGCCGCCACAACGGCAAGTTGCTGACAAATCCTCCAAGCCGTCGATGGAAGAATGGATCCTTGTCAAAAGGAAGTATATTTACCTAAGAATCCTCACCAAATTAATATTTATATGTTACTAAAAAATATAAATGAAATGAAATATTTAGTAATATTAATCAAATTAAAATTATTGATAATTAATTAAAAAAGCTAATAGTCATATTTTAAATTCTCTTCTCTTTATTGTCATTCAATCCAGCCGCCTCAACGGCAAGCTGACAAATCCTCCAAGCCGTCGACGAAAGAATGGATCCTTGTCAAAAGGAATCATTCAACCTTGAAGGAGCACATCCAAAAGCGACGTGCACGTGCCACACGCGGACGTGCCTTTGTGCGAAAGACATAAGGCATGAAGAGGAAAGAGGTGGTCAAAGAATCACCAAAATCCAAACGAGTCTGGGGACCAAAGGCAAAAACATCAACGATAATAGCTGAAACGCTTCCACTTAGGGCGAGACACGACTCGTGTCTCACACCTAATTCCAGCCCTGCAAGCGTTTCCAAGCCTCCGTCAGCCTCCGAGCCCACTCGTCTTGCTCTCGTACCTCCGGCGAAGCCCTACGGTAACATGGATCTGTCCAAATTTAAGATTTCAATGAAAGATCGCCTGGGTCCTCTACATGATGATCGAGGCAAAGCTCCGGTGAATAAAACCTGAGTAGTTCCTTAGGCTGGGGGTCATACGAACACTCCCGTCAAGCCAAAGGCCGCTCAAATGTGTCCTGCCATCTCCAAACAAACCGGGGCACCTCATTGTACGTGTTTGTGCATCGTGCACAAGAGGACTCCTGGCATTCATCGTCTGGGGGTTCGCATTAGAACCCAGGAGCTCGTTAAGACCTCATGCTCGCAAGGGGGTGGTTATAAATGTGCAACTCCTGATGCGACCTTGGATCATTCAAAGGAGACAAAAAATCGTCCCAAGAATGTCAACAAGGCTCTTCATCCCTAAAAGAAAACGTGTTCGTCAAAAGACAACGTTATACTTAGGGTATCACACCAACAAGCGATGGATTGCTCCAATGACCTGCACTATCAGGCTAGGGGTGTGAACAAATCCCAAAAGAAGGATGTCCAAGAAACTAGCTCTCGACAACGAGAAGAGCTTAGAGCTAAAATGAACATACAAATGGAGCTGAACATGCAACGGGTGAGGGAGTTACATGACCAGTAGTTTCAAACTTTATCAAATCAGCAAGATGAATCCAGCCGTCGCACCCAGAACGTCGCAGTTGACAGCGATCCGAAAGTGGACGAAGTCTTCATGACTGACGCACCCCCCAAAAATACTAGGAGTGGTCCAATCGCACCCCTCAATAACACTGGGGGTGGTTCAAATTCACCCCCTAAAAATAAAAATGTTGGGGATGGTCCAACTCATTCTCTTTAATGTCCTTCGAATGAAGATGTAGACGACGACGAGATGATGAAAGAGCTAGAGAATAAGGTCAATGCCTTAATGTCTGTTCAAAAAGTGAGGAGAATAGGTATTCTGTGCCTATATCTAAGAGAGTGGGATTCAATCCCATACCCGGCGAAGTTCAATCTAATTAACTTCATGCTGTTTGATGGGAAAGGTTCGCCCACTCAGCACCTAATTTATTTCAAGTCCCACCTGGGAGTGATCTTTGAGAATGAACCTCTGATGATTAGGTCATTTGTAGGCACCCTTCACGGGGCGGCCTTCGATTGGTATAAACATCTCAAGCCGAGGGGCATCAATTGTTGGGACGACATGGAAAGCTCGTTCCTCAACAACTTCTTCAATGATTATACCGAAGTGTCGATCGGAGCTCTTTTGGATGAGAAGCAGAAAGATGGTGAGTCAGTTGATAGTTTTGTCAAACGCTTCTGTAACAAGGCAATGAATTGCAGGCATTCTATCATAGAGGAGTTCATCTTGTAGATATGACACAACAATCTCTCCATCGATGTCCTCGAAGTCATGGGGGTTGTCCCCTCAACCACTTGGAAGGAATTCAAACTACATGAAGAACATGTTGAGCGTTTCCTCAAAAGAAAGGAGCTCGAGAGGGGCCAACCGACGACTAAAGTATCTGCTACTGTTGACGATATTCATCAACAGCCACCTTGGAGGCAACATGGGACTCTTAATCCCATGTTCCAGGTGGAGTATTCTTTTGAAGATGATGAAGTTCCAACCATCTTCAAATACCTCCTCGCTAACAATAAGATCAAGCTACCACCGATTACAAATCAAGAGGAAGCAAATAAGATTTTGGATCCTAAGTACTGTGTGTATCACATGAGAGTCCATCATCCTACCAAGACTTGTATTACACTGAAAAAAGCATTCAAGCCTTGGTTGATGTCAGCATCATAACGCTGAAAGAAGCTGAATGAGAATGGCTTCATCCGTTAGGTATATAAGGTTAAACTGCTCCCATCCTCTGACAGGTATATGAGGTTAAACTGCTCCCATCCTCCAACAGGTATATGAGGTTAAACTGCGCCCATCCTCTGATGAGTATAAGAGGTTAAACTACTTCTCTATGATACTTCAATGGGTATATGAGTATAAACTGCTTCCCTTATTTCTAGCGGGGAGTTCCTGGAGAATATTACACATAATATTCTTAAGGATAACCCAAGATCAAAGGTTTGTTTAAATCTATGCCCAATACGCATTGTCGGGTAGCATGTTCCCGTAACAATGACGAAGTCTATGTAGTCAATACTATAGCATAAAGCCTAAGAGATTTAACTTTTTTAGCATAACGTTACATGCGAAACGGACTTAGACAATCCGCATGCTAGCCCGACTCAAACAGTAGTGGTAAAGCCTTATCAAATCCGTTGATGGCTAAGGATTTGCCAAAAATCCTGTAAGTCTAATAGTCATTGACACACCAGCTTTATCAGTTGATCTCGTGACTTGAGCACCCGAGATAACACCAATTCCAACCGAAGTTTCCACGAGGAACTTTGAAAGCATTTGCAATGATGGCTGTATCAGCTCCAATAGCTGATCCTACAACTAAAACTCTCATGTGGTTAAGTAAATAACTAACGGGATGTAAAGATGAAATACATACATGCAAAAGAACCAAGCCTCAATAGTTGGCATTACAGCCTCTACACTTGGGACTACTACGCGTTGCAATGAAAGTCAACGCCGGTCAACGCGTTGCAATGATGGTCAATTCTGATCAACACGTAGCCATGAGTCAACGCTAGTCAACACATTATGATGAAGGTCAATGTGTTGACAATTTTTGCCAAAACAAGGCTTCGATCGATTCCAAAGCAAAGGATAATCCAGGGAGTTCGATCGCGATTCATATGCGAATCCCCGACAAAGAATATCAATTTAACATCAACTCAATGACACAAGCTAAGATAAAAAACCAATACATCAGTTTCAGTTCAAGACTTCGACAACGATCAGATGATAAACGCAGCACCGAAAAAAATTTAGTTATTCGAAAAAAAATACTGAATAAGCTAAAAATTAAAGAAGTCAAGAACTAAAGCCAATTATAGGTCATTTTACACCAACTGAAGGTTGGGTGTATCATATCTAAAGTATTCTAGACTCTTCTATAAAAGAAACGAGACTTAAATACTTTAGAGGGGGTATCTGTAGGCGTTAAAAATTACCTATGGGTTCCTGCACGCAGCTCGAGATGAAGAGAAGATGATGAACGTCATTATCCAAATCAAGGAGGATTACCTAATGTTATAGAGAAGCTAACAAACACACAAAGTGAGTTGATAAAGCATACAAATCAATGGGATGATACAATAACGAAGAAGCGAATTGACCTGGGGTTACGTTTCACTCACAAAGGAGTAAGAACCACTCGTGTCTTGCTCATCCCATAGGTGTTTCAGCCAAGGGATTGTAGAGATGTTCGTGAGATTTCTAACGCACCTTAGATCACTTCATCCTGAGGTCGGACGAGGGAGTTAGAGCCAAAATACGCGAGACAGTCCAGACTGTTTCGCATCTGCGAGACACCAATTATGTCTCACATAATTTGGCCATGATACGTTTCTAATATGAAGAATCTCAAAATATAAAAGTTATAGGTCTCTTTGTCATATTTCCAACGTATCTTAAATCATCTCATTCTTAGGTCAGACGAAAGAGTTAAGACCAAAATACCCGAGATAGTCCAAGCTATCTCGGACATGTGCGAGACAGCCATAGTGACTCGTGACCAAGTCAGCTCCCGATGTGTTTTCTATAAGATTGGCTTTTAGAACTCCTTGGGGTCATCCATAAACTGTGAGATTATCCTTAAACGTGAGAAGGCTGTTATACAATTGAAAACCCACCTAAACGGATTATAATGGTTGTTCTTCAACCCTATCCACAAATACAGCATTTAAAGCCTATAAATACACCCTTAGCACCTTCATAAAGGCAGATCTGAAGGGAGCCACAAATTTTAGAGGAGCTAGGGTGAGTGGAGCACGAATTTCAGAGGAGGGCTAGCAGATCTTGGCAAACTTCAACATAAAGAGGAAGCCATTCGAAGGATCTGAGGCCTGCTCCCCCTTTCCTCCGGATCAAACTTGGTTTTGATCTCTAGAAGAGTTGTAATCTCGCTTGGTCAAGATTATCATTTCTGCGATTGTTTCCTTTGTGAAGCAAGAGCATTAATTAATTTTTTTGTCAACCGGATCTGATCCGTGGCGTTCCACGAATTAACGCGTCCCCGGCACATGCGAAGATCTCACGCAAACAGAGACTAATAAATAGGATGTGTATTATTTGATAAAGTTATAATCTTTTATTTTTTTATTATGTAAGAAGATATTATAAAAAGATCAATTTTTTTATTTTTTGAACTTGTAATCGATAAACGATTGTAACACGTTCAATGACAATGAAAAAGCCAACTTTTGCACCAAACAATGTAGGATTTAGGTAATGAGAAATTATTGGTGTTTTTTAAGACATAAAAAATTAACGTGTCATATGATAAGGTGGTATGTGACACTTAATCGAATATTTTACCTAAGAATCCTCATCAAATTAACATTTATATGTTACTAAAAAATATAATTGAAATGAAATATTTAGTAATATTAATCAAATTAAGTTATTGATAATTAATTAAAAAATCTAATAGTCATATTTTAAATTCCCTTCTCTTTATTGTATAAAGAATTTGGATCCTCTTCACTCCAAAAAAAAAAAATTCCATGTGGCCTATCCTTAATTTTTTAAAGAACTATTTTGGAAAGGTAAAGAAAATTTCGTTGATTATCAAGTGTAGAAGGGTAATTTTGGCATTCCTAAGTATAACAAAAGTAAGTTGCCAACAGCAAGAAAAAAACATCACAATGCCGTGTGAGAGATCAATGCACAGGTATAAGTTACGGTCATCTAAAAGCACCACGTTTGCAGGTTATCAAGCTCTGAATTCTTTTAAATTATGTTTTTGGGGTATTGCTGATGCTTCTAAATTGCCTGAAGTTTCTTTGTTGCCAAAATTGATATATAATTGTTGCAAGCAACCTCTTCTTTGCATTGAGCCTAGACCTTTCTTGCTCACCATTGACTTAAAACCAAGGTCATCAAAAAATAAATGTTCAATTGTTTCCTTATTATCACGCCTCACATGCGTCAAGTGTAGCGTGTTGTTGTTGGGAAAAACACGGGGCTATGCTAAACCCCTAACATAGCAAAAACACAGTATAGAGAAAAGTACATCCATATTTACGAGGTTCCAAAAACTTGCCTACGTCCTCGGGAGCCACACAATTAATATCTTATTAATCAACAAGAAATTACGATGTAAGAGCAGATCTCAAACTTGAGATCTCTCAATAAATAAAAGTTCGTTATTGTAGCTACAGTAATAACCCTCTCATTAAATACCCCTCTTCAAATCTCCCCTCAATAAATTTCCTCTTTCTTAAATCCCCCCCCCCCCCCTCAAATCTCTGAGAGGTGTTGGAGAAGAAAGAGAACAGAAGAGAGAGAGAGAGAGAGAGAGAGAGAGAGAGAGAGAGAGAGAGAGA
>BQKN01064010.1:284945-298651 GCA_022839385.1 Asparagus kiusianus
CCCCCACCACAGTTTGGAACCAAAAAACAACATAAAAAGACATTTTGAAGAATAATTTCAATAAAAGAAAAACTTTACGGTTCGTGGACTCTAACCTTAGTGAGCATGAGGAAAATGAATCCAAAAAAAATAAGAAATTTTTATTTTTAGAATTGAAAATATGAAAAGGTCATAAATATTTTTTTAATAATTTAAAAGGTAATGGTTCTTTTTAGGTCGTCTGGGTTACATGTCTTACGTCGAATATAACAATGTTCACTTTAGGAGTTTTCTGTAGAAGTTATTAGTGATTTAACGTGATTTTTGAAGTTATTGGGGTTTATAGTATGATTCTAAAAGTTATTGGAGATTTAGTGTGAATTTTAAAAATTCTTGGGGAATTTAGTGTGATCTTGGAAGTATTTGAAGTTTATTGCAAAACACTAGGAGTTAAAATAAAGTGGGGAGACAATTTGAGTATAAAATCTCAAGGACGAAGTTGAGAAAATATAAAGGGACCCTTTAAGCATGAAACCTTAGTTCAATGACCAAGTTAAGAAAAAATGAAGTAAACGGAGACTAATTTGGTAAGAAGCCCCCACAACCAAATTTTGCCCTTTTAACCAAAAGAAAAAATAGTCACTTTACTTTCTCTATCTTCATCACTCGATTAGATATCAAGAATGAGCACCCACATGAAGCTAAAAAAGGCTAACATGGAAAGAGAGTACGAGACAAACTTTGAGAAACAATAAAAAGAGGACTCAAAACATTTGAAGGGCAGCTTGCCAACTCAGAGAATAAACATGATCAGAATCCCAATATGAGCCATACTATTGTGTGTTTAGATAACTTGTTTACTTCTCTAAAATCTATACAGAATTTCACTAAAGAAGAAAACAGTGATAACATTACTTGGTCATTAACCACAAAACATATTATTTGCATGAATATACATATGCAGAAACCCTAGAACTAGCATAGGACTGCTTGTCAAAATTTAAAATCCAACTACTCCCAAATCTAAAATTAGCAAATGACTTGATCAAGACAAGCCCATAACTATCTTACCGCAAAATAAAGTATACCATACTAGCAAGTTTGATTGGCATACAGCAAACATATAATACCAAGGAAAGCAAGTTTTGGGAAGATTAATGCCTCCAAGAACAAAACAAAGATAAAATAAAAATTCTAAAAATATTCCAGAAAGTTATGAATAGTAGAACTACTGAAGAAAAGAAAAAGGACACAAACCAAAATCAGAACCTCAGCACAATGAAGACCTGTTCAACTCTTCATACTAACGTAGACCCCTTAATAATAAGGTTCTCTAAAATGCATACAAAATAAGTAACCAATCTTTGTACCTACAAAAAAACCTATGCAACAGAACAGCACTTGACTACTTTCCCCATTTTAACGACACCAAATCATGACTCGCAGGCTAAGAATCTAGGCTAGGTCATATTTATTACATGCAACCAAAACAACATACCAAACTTCAACCTAAGAAAACACATGGTTTTATAGTTTTTGATAAATTTCTTTCAAATTTATCTAACGAGTCACCCTTACGAAACAAAAACAAACCATTCACAAAGCAACACACCAAACAATTGAGGAAACCCACAGTTTTGAAGCTTTCGATCTACTATTCCAAATTTTTTGGTTCATCATAATTATAAAACAAACACTCACAATTTGATGTCTACTATGGTAGTCTTCATATGAATCTTGAGAGAGAGAGAGGGAGGGAGAGAGAGAGGGAGTGTGAAATTCAACAACACATATATCCCATTTTAGTTTTCAAATTTTAGTTATGATTTTAAGTTTGAAACCATAATCAATGTGTCATTTCATTCCCTAATTCAAGGGCATTCGATATAGAAATGACTTCGTTTCAATGTGAAACACATTAATCTTCACTTTCAGTATGATACTTATCCACTAGCCCAACCCTAAAATGACATTCAAACATGCACGCATGTCATATTCCACAGGACACCATCTCACATTTAAACAATACCACTTCTCTTCACATATTTCAGTCATCAAATGCTTGCAAACTAATTCCACTTCAAAATTTAAATGGAACAATTGAATCTATTTATGCACTCAAATTTAGCTGGGTCAGCTCCAAAAGACAAAATGGAAGAGATGAATAAACCTGTTTCACAAGAGACCTAAATAAAGGTGGGGTGACTCATGCTATTGAAAAGAGTGTGCGGTAAACAATGTTCAAACTAGTACCAAAATCCAGGATCCACGACTAACAAGAGTTTGGCTAAAAAGAGAAAAAGAAGACACGCTTGAATAAATATGAACTCACTTCCAAATAAAATAGGAAAATCTTAACCTAATTTCTTTATAAAAATAGATACTCCAAACTACTGAAGAGAGATTACATGGCATTAAGCTGTGGGAATGTTGCACAAACAAATTAAAGAAGATTTGTCTATGCATAGCATAATTAGGACGGGTACAGTTGACAAGTCAGTGACTTAACAAGAACAGTGAAGAAGCCTAAGGGAGGCCAGTAGTTGAAGGGTATTCAAGACTCTGAAATTCATTTTACTATTGGTCCTCTCTCGAACTTAATTAAAAATGATGGCACCACTTTTATATTAACCAATCGCCTTTCTTTCTTTTTACCTTTTGCCTTTTTTCTATGAAAGGAAAGGATCTAAGTTGATATTTTCCCTTTAATAGATGAACAATTTCAACTATTTGTTTTGAATAGGTTTTAAAAGTACTACATTATTAATTCATTGTTCTGGTTGCTGATATATATCTTACAAAATTAAAAGATTTTGCACCTCAAAAGGCACCGTACATTCACATCGAAAATACATATAGGCAACTAACCCTGGAACACACATTCACTTCATTCACATTCTCAATTTTGAAGGTTATAAAGCAAGCATCCTGCCAAACAACCATAGATAAACCTAACAGAACAGTATACGCTATATAAAATTACAATTGCAACTAAAATTTGTGCCTTCATCACTGATAATTGTCATTATATTTGAAATAGTTATGTTGTGTAAATTGTATTAATTTGTTTGGTTGTTAATATACTTATTGCACCTTAAAAGATTTTGCATCACGAAAGACACCACGCATCCACATTGACAATATACCAATGCAACCTAACCCTAGACCACCCATCACTTCATCGTCATCATTGACCTTCTCAAATTTGAAGGTCATAAGGGGGTATCCCGTCATAATACAAGAAAAACCTAGCAGAACTGCACACATGTTATAGATAAGATTATGATAGCAAGTAAAATGTGTGCATTCATTACCAATGGTGTCATTATATTTGAAATAAACGACGATGACAAACAAGTCAACCTAAATTTATACACCAGATGAATGACTGAACAGTTCTAAAGCTCTTCCCGCATCTTATCTTGCGACAATACAAAACCTTAACAACAACTAAGTATAGTCAAATCAAAGACAACCAAAGATAGCAAAGCGGTAAAGAAAGGGCAGCATTAGAAAAGGAAATTTGCCATTATTTTTCATCCAAATTCCAAATTATAGCGTTGTATCTATTGAGCTAGGGAACTGATAATAATGTCCCGCAAAAGGTTTGAGCGAAGCAGCGACTAGCCACCGGTTTAGGATCCTCGATAAGATGATGAATGCAAGGTTTTAGTGTATTCACCATAACCTAGAATCTTTTTCCCCCCTCCAAAAGTCGTTCAAAATGAAAATAAAATAGCTGCCCAGAACACAAAATTACTAACTTTTTTGAAAGTCTTTTTTAGTCAGAGGCAAATCAACCATTCAGTTCTAGCCAAACACAAAACCTAAACCGAGAAAAAGCTGTCCAAGCTGCTGAGGGCACAGGACCAAATATATAATAACTAAACAAGAGAATCAAAAAGCATAAAATTAAGACAACGACGGCTGTCAGATATTTAAAAAGAAACGCATAAAATTAAGACGACAACCTCAAAGAACCGGAAATGACACCAGCAGTCTTAATAGCAAAACAAACCCTAACATGCCTATAACAGTCTTAAACCAAACGATCATAATAGTCTCATATATAATCCCAAAAGCTCTAAAGAGACGATAAGGAGGCGGGAACGATACCGACCCCAAATAATCTCAACGGTAGGACTTCTGGAACCTGGCGCGAGCTCCGCGGCCGCCAAACTTCTTGGGCTCGCACCGCCTCGGATCAGCGACGAGCAGGGTCCGGTCGTAGCCGACGAGGATGTCCTTGATCTCCTTCTTGGCCTGCTCGTCGACGTACTTCTGGTAGAAGGCGACGAGGGCCTTGGCGATGCTCTGGCGGATGGCGTAGATCTGGGAGGTGTGGCCGCCGCCCCGGACGCGGATGCGCATGTCCACGCCGGCGAAGCGGTGGCGGCCGAGGAGGAGGATCGGCTCGAACGCCTTGTACCGGAGGATCTCCGGCTTCACCAGCTCGATCGGGGACCCGTTCACCTTGATCAGGCCGCGCCCGCGCTTGCAGTAGGTCACGGCCACAGCGTTCTTCTTGCGGCCGAAGCACTGGACCGACTCGGTCGCGGTGGGGGCGGTCGCCATGGCGGCTCGGCGTTAGGGCTCGGAGGACGAGGGGAGCGTGAGAGAGAGAGAGGCTAGGGTTTGGAGAGGTGCGGCCGCGGGGTAGGAAGGAAAATGGGAAGAGGGGGTTTTATATGCAGTGGGGGTTGTGTTTAGGGTTTTGGATGAGTCGGGTCCGTAAGCTATCCGGACCTGACAAGTAGGATATGAACCTCCAGCCCGAGATGGAATTGGGCCGGAGCAAGGCCGTAGTGAAAAGGTCTTGGAATAAAATGGGTTGGGAAATTAACGGAACGACGCCGGATAGGACGTTATATATTGCATGCGTAATTTGAGGGTGAGGAGGATTTTTTTTAAGGTTATTTGCAGTTTCGTACCCTAAGCTAAGCCTTGTTTGTTGACACTTTGATATCCGGAAAGATTCCCTGCTATTTAATTATATAGAAACACTAGAGGCACACCACTAGAACACACTCCCAACCACATCCCTCTCCCAGCTACAGTGTTTTGGGGCTCCCAACCACATCCCTCTCCCAGCTACAGTGTTTTGGGGGGCTCACATGCTTTATTTAAAAAACCGAAAAACACTGTAGCTGGGAGAGGGATGTGGTTGGGAGTGTGTTCTAGTGGTGTGCCTGTAGTGTTGCTCTTAATTATAAGTACCCACTGTTTTTTGTTGATTTCCTAATATATACCGAGCCCATGTTTAACATGTTATACATTGAGATTGAGAAAAGTAATACACCTATGATGAAAGGTATATTTCTTAACTTATTTCTTTCTCCTAGTAATTATTGGGAATTTGTTAGAAATGAGCCTGCTCCAAATAAAATGAGGAGAAAGAAGTAGAGTGGAGGGGAGTTATTCTTCATCACGAGAATACTAATGCCCTAAATGAAGCACATTGTTTTTATTTAAACTATACAAATAAACGAAATAGAAGACACGAAAAACAAATGTCATTAAAATTTTAGGATGTCGAATTTATAAAAGATGCAAACTTTAGGATTCATAAGTGAAGAACTAACCCATAAATTTTGTATTCAATATCTAAATATTATTCTCAATTGAACTAAAGAGATGTACAATTTCACACAGATGTTAGTGATTATTAAATTTGTATGTTAATGAATTTAGTATCTCCTGAAGTGATGTACTGTGTATAATTAATTGTGAATTTCTGTTGGCAAACGTAGACATTAATTGATCAGTTTGTGGTTTCAAATCATGCAATAAATAAAATTCTAAAAAACATACAATTAGTATTAAAATATAATGAAAGGATGGATACTATGATTAGAATACTTTAAACCATCAATTTGCAATAAATTGTTCACAAATCGATCTTAAAACTAAGAACTCATTATAGGGTTCAAAATATTCGTCTTTGTCTATGCATGCTATTTTTCATCATTTGTTTCGATTGTTTATTTAAGAATAATCCGATCCATTTGATATGATTTTAAGAACATTTGATTCATTTCATAAAAGTTTTTTGAGTTTTGGGGTTGTTTTCATATCTAGGGAATTTAGAGGAATATTATCTCTTGTAGTTTAAAATTTTTAGATGAGGTAATTTGTAATTACAGATTTTGTTGGAATTGGATCTTGCTTTACATATTCTACATGGGCTGGATTGTAATTGACAGGCTTTACATGGGTTGAATTATAACTTATGCTCTGTTTGGATACCATGGTGTTTTACTTGTTTCCATGGTGTTTTTGCCAAAAACAAAATACAATGCGTTTGGAAACCATGATGTTTTTTTAGGGGATGGCTGTTACCTCCATTTACAGGCGAGCTCGATGTTTTCTTGTAGGCGAGCTCGAATTCTTTCAGGCGAGCTCGAACCTTACAGGCAAGCTCGAGCCTAAATCAGGCGAGCTCGAATCAAACTCTTTAGGCGAGATTTCGAATGATTTCAGGCGAGCTCGAATCAAACTCTTTAGGCGAGATTTTGAATGATTTCAGGCGAGCTCGAGTTCGATTAAGGTTCAGGTGAGCTCGATTTTTTTTTTCGGGCGAGCTCGTGCGGTTGGGAAAGAACTGCGGACGATTTTTTTTTTTTTTTTTTTTTTTTTTTTTTTTTTGAGATAGGGCTCAGGAACAAGACCCTCTTAATCAATTAATTATGTGGGTTTAACATATATGTGTTTCAGGCCAAGCTCACTTATATTATGGGACTTGTTTTATCTGTGGGCTTGTGACTAAGTCATTATCTATTTATTTTCTTTTAATTAAATAATTCTTAAGGATATGGGCCTGTAATTAATAATCTGTTGATTATTTGAACTCCTCAAATAATTAATTAAGTTGTAGGGTCATGTTAATTTATGGGCCAGTATTTGATTAATTAAAATAGAAAGATCTATTATAATCGCTGAAGTAAATTTCAGAAATTCATGTGGTAGTTAATCAATTATTTAATTCAAATAAATATGACACTAAGTTTGTCTTTCATTCCAAATGATTAATTGAAATAAGATGTTGTCAAAGTAACCTTTCTTGTGTGATTGTTCATGAGGGATGTTAGATGGTTGTGGGTATATTTTCGAGTAAATATTTAATCGTTCCAAAGAAAGGTTAATATTTATTTAGACTGCATACACATCTGCGATGATAAACGTGTGACAATTATAAGGTTAACATGTAAATAATGAATCGATCTAAAGATAGTTTCATTGTTTGACATGAGTTATTGTTAGTGTTTGATCATTACAACAAGGTATCACTTGTAATTAATATTACTGTCCAAAGACTTGATATTAATATTATGCCAGATATATTGAGATGGGATTTGTCATTATTTGAATCTTATTGATTATTAATTATGGTTAATAATGTGAGTATCTCTTGTTTATTTCAGCTAATGTATCTGATGCATCAATTTCTGCTAACATCAATTCAATTCACATGCTCAATGGGACTAATTTCAAGGTTTGAAAAGAGAACATATTAATTGCTATTGGCTGCATGGATCTAGACCTTGCATTAAGGACTGAACAACCCCAACCTCTCAATACGGATAGCACTCCTGATGCAAAGAAGGAGTATGAGAAATGAGAGCATTCAAATCGCATGAGTCTCATGATCATTAAGCGCGGCGTACCGGAAGCCTTCAGGGGCATAGAATCCGAAGGGATTACTAAGGCCAAAGATTTTCTTGCCGAAATTGAGAAGCGTTTTGCTAAAAATGATAAAGTAGAAACAAGCACGCTGTTAGCTCACTTGATTTCGATGAAGTATAAAGGCAAAGGAAATATCATGGAGTACATTATGAAAATGTCTCATATTGCTTCAAAACATAAGGCCCTCAAACTCGACCTATGTGACGAGTTACTGGTGCATCTGGTTTTGTTATCTCTTTCTGCATAATTCAATCAATTTAAGATCAGTTATAACTGTCAAAAGGAGAAATAGACTCTGAATGAGCTCATTTCATACTGTGTGCAAGAAGAAGATAGATTGAAGCAAGATAATACTGAAAGTGCTCATTTGGCCTATGCCTCTAAGGATAAGGGCAAGAAACGAAAAAATGATAATGAAGCTGCTAAGGGTCAAATTCAGAAGAAATAACATAAGGATGATCAGGGTTGTTTCTTTTGCAATAAGGCTGGACACATAAAGAAGGATTATACCAAATATCACGTCTGGTATGCTAAAAAGGGTATGTTCCTTACTTTCGTCTGTTCTGAGGTTAATTTAGCTTCAGTACCTAGAAACACTTGGTGGTTAGACTCTGGTGCTACTACTCACATAAGTGTTTCTATGCAGGGTTGCCTGAACTACCGAAAGCCAAGTGATGTTGAAAGACACATCTTTATGGGCAATGGACAATAGGTAGATGTGGAAGCAATTGGGCACTTTAGGTTGCTGTTAGGAACTGGTTCTTATTTGGATTTGAAAGATACTTTTGTAGTATCGTCTTTTAGACGAAATTTGGTTTCTGTTTCTGTATTGGATAAATTAGGTTATTCTTGTTCATTTGGAAACAATCATTCAGTTTATCTTTTAACTCAAATGTTATGGGAACTGGTTACTTGAATACTTATGACAACCTATATTTGATTGATACAATTGTTTCTTATAATAAAACTTTGCATGTGGAATCATGTGAAACTAAGCGTAAATTAAATAAGAAAATTCGGCGATATTGTGGCATAAGCGCTTGGGTCATATCTCAAAAGGTAGAGTTGAGCGTCTTGTGTCTGATGGCATTTTGGGTTCCCTCGATTTTTTAGATTTTAACGTATGTGTTGAATGTATCAAGAGAAAACAGACCAAAGTTAAGAGATTAGGTACCAAAAGATCTTCAGAAGTCTTAGAATTGATACATACAGATATTTGTGGGCCATTCCCTACGACATCTTGGAATGGTCAATAATACTTTATATCATTCATAGACGATTACTCACGTTATGGGTACCTATATCTCATTTATAAAAAATCTGAGCCTCTGGACATGTTCAAAGCCTATAAAGCTGAAGTTGAGAATCAACTCAATAAAAGAATTAAAACCGTTAGATCTGATCGTGGTGGTGAGTACTACGACAGATATAATGGTTCAGGTGAACAACGTTCAGGATCATTTGTTAGATACCTAGAGGAATACGGTATCGTCCCCACAGTACACCATGCCGGGTTCACCTAGCATGAATGGTGTAGCTAAAAGACGAAATAGGACTCTTAAGGATATGGTAAGAACTATGATTGCTCATTCTTCTTTACCGGAGTCACTCTTGGGAGAAGCACTAAAGGCAACAGCTTACATTCTGAATAGAGTATCAAGTAAAGCAGTTGCTAAAACACCTTATGAGCTATGGACTGGTCGAAAGCCCAGTTTAAACTACTTACATATTTAGGGATGTCCAGCTGAGGCAAAGCCTTATAAGCCAAATGAAAAGAAATTGGACTCCAAAACAGTTAGCAGCTATTTTATTAGGTATTCTGAATGCTCTAGGGGCTATAAGTTTTATGATCCCACACTCAGGAATATTTTTGAGAGGGGAACATCAACATTCTTTGAGGATGTTGAGTTTAGGGGGAGAAATAAGGTTAGAAACATTATTTTTGAAGAGAAATTGGCTTCAGATCCAATCTATACAGTTACTTTTGACAATCTTCATGTTCCTATACCTGTTGTTGCTCAAGAAGTAAATTCGAAACCTCAAGATGATAATGTTAAATAACTTTCTATTCCAGAAGAACAAACTCAACAACCTCAAAAACCAGTGCCTTTAAGTAGATCCACAAGAGAGAGAAGAAATGCTATTCCGAATGATTATATTGTATTTCTCCAAGAACATGAGGATAATAATGGAATGTTGGAAGATGATCCAATCAACTGCCTTCAGGTCATGAAAAGTTCTAACTCTCAACAGTGGATTGATGCCATGAATGAAGAGTACAAGTCCATGCAAGACAATAAAGTTTGGGAACTTGTCCCATTGCCAGAAGGTGCAAAACCAATTGGTTGTAAATGGATATTTAAAACCAAGCGGGATATAATTGGTAATATGGAGAGGTATAAGGCACGTCTTGTAGCTAAAGGCATTACTCAAAAGGAAGGCATTGATTATACAGAGACTTTCTCTCCAGTTTTATCGAAAGACTCTTTCAGAATAATCATGACACTTATTGCTCACCTTGATCTTGAGTTACATCAGATGGATGTTAAGACTGCGTTTCTCAATGGAGACATTGATGAAATGATCTATATGGTACAACCAGAAAACTTTGTGTCAGGTGACCCAAAGAATATGGTTTGCAAATTAAGAAAATCTATCTATGGACTCAAGCAAGCACCTCGTCAATGGTATTACAAGTTTTAATAAATAATTATCTCGTTTGGTTTTGAGATGAATATTATTAATGACTGTGTATATCACAAGTTCATTGGGAGTAAGTATATTTTACTGGTTCTATATGTCGATGATATATTACTTGCCACTAATGATATAGGCATGTTGCACGAAACCAAGAGATTTCTATCAAAGAATTTTGAGATGAAAGATCTTAGGGACGCCTGTTTTATATTAGGAATCCAGATGCATCGAGATCGTTCTCGAGGCATACTTGGATTATCACAAAAGAGCTATATCAATAAAGTACTCAAAAGGTTTGGCATGCAAGATTGCAAACCAGGTGACACCACTGTTGCTAAAGGAGACAAGTTTAGTCTAAATCAGTGCCCTAAAAGTAATCTTAAAATTCAGGAAATGCAGAAGATTCCTTATGCTTCGGCTGTAGAAAGTCTAATATATGCTCAAGTGTGTACGCGTCCGGATATTGCGTACATTGTTAGGATATTATGCAGATACTTAAGCAACATTGGTATGGATCATTAGATAGCAGTCAAAAAGGTTATGAGGTATCTTTAGAAAACAAAAGATTATATGATCACATACAGAAAATCAGATCAGATGGAGGTCATTGGGTACTCTGATTCTGATTTTGTTGGATGCCAAGATAGCAGAAAGTCTACATCAGGCTACATTTATATGTTAGTGTGACGCCCCTGGGTTCATACAAGGCTGCAGTCCAAGGTGAAATCAAGAATGTCAAACCTGTCATGCACTACACCATGCAATAATACGTTTCACTATCACAATAAGTATCCATCTAGTGGAATCAGCAACAGGTGTAGGTACAAAACAGACAAAAGAAAATATAATAGAACAGTAATAAACAATAGGTGATCTGAAGAAAAATAGTCATCACTGATATGAGTAAATAAATCTCTGAGAAGAAACAATATCTGAGCTGAATACAAATGTCTCGACACAGGGAGAAATAACATTTAGGAACCTCGCCTTTACAAAAACTAGAATAAACTCTCAATTGTTCATAAACAAAATTTATTGTGGAGTTCAAACATATACTAATAATATCTATGAATAATTGCTAGAGTAAATCCATCAACCTACGGCTCTCCGTGCACCTGGCTCGTTACCTGAAAGTGGGGAAACAACGAGCGTCAAAGCTCTATAGCGGGTAACATCACAACCAACCCCAAGGGAGAGGGATCGTTGTATACAGAAAATACAGATAATATATAATAGATACAAAATCATTAGTCCTAACAAAGAGGGCTTTAATATTTAGGAATTTACAACACGAGCATAGGTACGTCGAGCGAAATAATCCAAACAAGGAAACCCTCATGTATATACCTCGTTATCTCATGTTGCAAACCCTTAAATATCAAACCCAAGAGCTAGAACAGGAACAATAATAATAATAGGAAGAATCGCACACCCAAACTCCGAACTCATATACTATCTCATGTCACAACTCATGTACATGTCATGTACAGCATATACAGTATAAATGTCAAAAGCAAGGTCTAAATTGATGTCCAACACATGGACTAAAATCAAAAGTAGTGGATGTCCAACACATAGACTGAAAGGTGGTTGTCCAACACATGGACTGAAAGTAAACGTCCAACACATAGACTAAAAGGTAAATGTCCAACACGAGGACTGAAATGGATTATAGTCCAACACGAGGACTTTAATGGATTATAGTCCAACACGAGGACTTTAATGAATTATAGTCCAACACGAGGACTTCAATAGATTATAATCCAACACGAGGACTGAAATGGATTATAGTCCAACACGATGACTTTAATGGATTATAGTCCAACACGAAGACTTCAATGGATTATAGTCCAACACGAGGACTGAACAAACTATGCCAATATCTAAGCGATATGCGAAAAGATAAACTTCACAACTTTCACACAAATAATTCTAACAAATAATTTGGCTGTACCAATCTGGCTGCCTACGTACCCTCTTTCTCAAGGGATCAAGCCTCCCGTAGTTCATCAAAGATATTCATACAAATATATGCAACTCTAGTTTACCGTTTATCACAACAAAACTAACACAATATGTCAATAGACCAAATCAGATCATAATCCCATTGGGATGCACATATGCGTATTACAACATACTTATGACTATAAGTGTAACAATCGAGCGGCTCAAACTCCGCAAACACATCTCAAAACAACGCAAACAAACTTCAGAGAACAAGAAACTGAGGCAAACTGCCCAGGAAATGGTCTGCGCTACTGTTAGTAAAATAAGCATATCATTTGCTAGGAAAACTATTTTTAGAAATAGTTTTCTTTTTTGAAAACTAGATTCACACATCTTTCAAATGGAACTAGTTTGGTTGAATTTGGAATTAATTTGTTATCTCAAATATCCAGTTAATCATTATATATGTGCAGCAGTTTTCCTACAAGACATGTTATTGGTAAAAAGAGTATATCTTTCTCTATACAAATCATTTTATAGATTTTCTTTCTGTTTTAGAAACTAGATTCACATATCTTCCATATAACACCAGTTTTATTCAATTTGAAGTTCAAAATCAAAACCAGGTTTCAGTTGAAGTTGATCACACGGGTTGCCGTTTTTTGCATGATATATCGTTACTAAAAAGACTATATCTTTCTCAATATAAATCCTTTTTAAGATTTTATTTCTGTTTTAAAAACTAAATTCACATATCTTTCATATGACACCAGTTTTGTTCAATTTGGAGTTCAAAATCAAAACCAGATTTCAGTTGAAGTTGATCACACGGGTTGCAGTTTTCTGCATGACATGTCGTTACTAAAAAGACTATATCTTTCTCAATATAAATCCTTTTTAACTTGTTAAAATTTCAACTAATTACTGGGAAGGTTTGGGTAGGAGATAATCTTGCCTTAAAGACGTGTGCAAGCCTCTAAAGATGATATGAAACGACCGCTTACCGCCAAACACCACAGATCTCACATTTCCTTCGATGTTCGCCTCACGAACTCTCCCAAAAACACAAGATTTAAAGCTAGGGTTTTAGAGAGGAGGGTAGGGGCTGCTAGGGTTTGGTATTCTGATGAAGATAGATCTTTTTTCCTGCACCAACATGTTTTTATATAGCAACAAACCCGATTCAAAAAGCCCAAACCCGAAACCTATTAGAATCTGGAAACATCCCGTCAGTCTACGATATTTTGGCTGTAACTTTCTCATACGAACTCAGAATAAGGTGATCTAAGATTTGTTGGAAAGCTCTTGAAGAGACCTACAACTTTGCTCTTTTACATTTTTCCAAATTTCAATTGTATCTATATGTAAAATGCATATACTTTTAACTGGTGGTTTTTCCC
>BQKN01064010.1:313651-328254 GCA_022839385.1 Asparagus kiusianus
TATTAATAATTCACATATATTCATTATAGAAATTTTGGGGTTTTACACTATATAAAGGGGTTATGGTCCCTAATCTAAAGGTAACGTTCTCTATTCTCTAATCCTCATTTTAAAAGAATTCTTAAAAGAGAAACCTTTCAGATTAGAAGATCAACCCTAATTCAGATCCATGCTCAAATCATCATGGAATCAGGTATTGCTTCCACTCTCATGTTAATCTCTATGAATTAATCATGTCCAAAATTAACAACATAATATTGTCTCTTCTCTTCTCAAAAACTCTACTCTTATCATGTGAGAATCGAGTCAAATAAGAATGGTCATTCTCATGTTTGGATGCAATTAAAGAATGTAGTGGGAATAATAAGTTTTTTATTTTTAATATAGGTAATTAGTAAATAATAGAGACATATTTGAAATTTAACACTTAAGTGGGAATGCTCATTCCCGTGAAGTGAGAAAGAAAAGAGAAGTGAGAATAAACATTTCATTCCCACCCATTCTCGAGTACTAACGAGACAAAAAGGTAATAATAAAATATTGGAAAAAATGTACTAAACTTTCAATCTCTCTCCTCATCCATCAACTTTAAGAGGGTTACAGAAGGCAAAGAAATTTGTTTATATTAAACTCTCTCTCCTAACTCCTCTTCTTATTGATTAAAAATTATAAATAAAATTTTTGATGTTTACATTATAATCTTTTACCCCTTTCCAAGTAGAGATCATATCAAAACCATCTCTATAGGGGTGGGGTAATCTACACAATTGATAGAGTAGCCACAATTTCATAAGACTCTATTTATTTGTGAATAATATAAATTATCTCATTCTATGAAGACTGAAGTGTTCTAATAGAATCATTTGCGAAAGTACAGGGGTATTTCCGTAAATTCCCTCCTCTGGTTTGGCTGTAAGAACCCTGCACCGTGGGTGGTTCTCGTAGGGGGGTTATTCATTGGTGTAATTTGGGGGATAATGGGATAATTTTTAGAACATCATTTTTTGGTGTTATTCATTGGAGTAATTGGAATTGGAGTCAACTTTGTGGTGTTATTGGTTTGTTGGGGTAATTGAGGGACAAACACTCCACTTTCCCTTAAATTACACCAACTATATAAAGATCCTCTCCACCCCTTCCTCATAATTACCCCAAATTTACCACATCCTTCATATTGGAATAATGTTGTTCCACTTTGTAGGCAATTGGGATAATTTTAAAATATTTTTGTAGTACTTAACTAATACATGCTAATTATATTATAAATATATGATATGATATATAAATTATAATATATATATATTAATATTTTAATAACATAATTTAATAATATATATTAATAATATTATATAATAGTAATTATAGTATAACATATTTATTATAATATTATATAATATTTTAATAACATATATTAATAATATTACGTAATATATTATTATATAATATTAATTAGTAATTATAGTATAACATATTTATTATAATATTTTAATAACATATATTAAAATTTTAATAACATATAGTAATAATATTATATAATAACATATATTAATATTTTAATAACATATATTAATAGTATTATGTAATATGTTATTATATAATATTAATTAGTAATTATAGTATAACGTATTTATTATAATATTATATAATATTTTAATAACATATATTATTATATAATATATTATTATATAATTAATTTATAAAATATTATTATAGTTATTATATATATGACATACTATTATAATATAATATAATAATTACTAATATTAGTAAAATATTATAATATAATATAATATAATACTATAGTTTGAAATAATATAATATATTATACTATAACATGATACCTATTAATATATATTATTGTAATTATCATGTTATATATATATATATTATTTTAATTTTAATATAATATTTTAAAAAATATTACATTGAATAAAGTAAAATATTATAATATTTTATAAAGTACATTATATCCTATGATACTATATTATAATATAATAAATTAAATAATATATTATTAAAATATTATATTAAATATATTATTCATATATTATATTAATTATTATATAATGTAGCATACTAATATAATGTTAATTAGTAATTATTGTATAACATATTATATTTTTGTATAAATAAAATAATGTGTTATATTAAATATTATATTATTAAAATATTATATTAAATATATTGATATTATATTATATTAATTATTATATATAGTATAGCATGCTAATATAATATAATACAATACAATATAATAATTAATAATAGTAATTTGTAAGTATAGTACAATATATTCTATTTTAATATAAAGTAACATAATATTTATATTATAATAATATACTAAATAATATACTAAAACAATTAGATAAGTTAATTTAGAAGTAATTAATAGATAAAATTATATTTTAATAAGATGTCACATCATCAATTATCTCACATAAATTGTCAAATCAAATATTGAAATTATCACATTCTCCTATTTTATCCCACTTTACCCCACTCAAAATATCTTAAAGGGATAAAATTGTTTCATTTGAATACTTTTCCCTCTTGGCCCCAATTTGTCCCAACCAATAATCTCCCCTAGGAAATGTGCTCTTTCCTTGGCCTCTCTGTCGTCCGTCTCACAGCGGATCCCATCCCCTCTCCTTTTCTTGCAGAATGAGCCACGTGTTTCCTTTCCAGATTCAGCTCAAACGCTTCCGTTTCCGTAAGGGAAAACAAGAAGCAAATAAAATCAATCCTCCCGCTGTCTCGAGGGTAACAATGACGATAAGATGAGCACATAACGTACTCTCTCTCTTCTCTCTCTCACGCGATAATAAATAAGCTTACCCGAACCCAATTCAATTTTCTCTGCCTCTTTTGCTTCTCTCTTTCACCCACCGCTCAAATTAAAACATGGGGAAACATGAGAAGGATCAAGCTCCCATGGAGTTGGAATCAGAGATGGAGAGGCTCCCTCTAGACCTCCTAGCCCATATCTTCACCCTCCTCTCCTCCTTCAGAGATTTAGCTCAGTAATTCCTCTTAATTCTCAATTTTATGAAATGGGTTTTTTCATTTATTTACTTATTTTGTTTGTTTTTTGAGTTGGGGTTTTTTTTTTGTAGGGTGAGTGGGGTTTGTAGGAAATGGAGGAGAGCGGTGGAGCAGTCGATGGCGGGGAGAGAGAAGCTCAGCTTCAACGGTTGGAAGATGGATGATGAGTCAACTGCTCGGCTTGTCCGACTTGCTTACTGCCTGAAGGAACTCGACATGTTTGTGCTCTCAATTATTCATCTATTTTTCTCTCTTTTATATCATATATCATTTCTCAATTCGTTGCTCTTTATCTCGTTACTGTTTGTAGAATTGTTTCATCTGGGGGAATATTAATACTAGCGTAGTTATCTGCAAATACTCAAGGTGTTGCTTGGCGACGGGTTAAATGGGTTGATGAGGAGTTCAAGGATAGTTAATCTCTCCTTAATCAGAGGGCCCAGATAACCCTTTTAAATGGTGGGTTTACAAACCCACGTGTTTGGACAGTTTAAAAAATAACATCTTTATCTATGAAGAGAAGTAATAATAACCTTACTCTTCTCAAACCCTTACGTGCTCGAGGGCTAAAATAAAAGTTGGTTAAGGAGTTATGGGTTGACTAGCTTAACCCCCTTCCTTGAACCTCCATCAAGCGAGGCCTAAGGCATTATTCATGTTCAAGTATGTATATTTCCTGATTCGGTGGTTAGGAGGCAGAAGAAAACAGTTCGTTTAAGGGGTATTTGGTTGCCTTGAGCTGGAGCCAGACGTTGCTTTAGCAACATTGCACTTGTTTTTTAACTTTTTTTAGTGTTTTTGCAACAAAATTTTGTTCTTGTACTTGCAACTACATTTGAGACCTCAAATCATGTAGATGTAGCTATACTCAAAATTATGAGGAATGTATGTCCAAGAATAGTCATTTGGTCATGACGATTATGTTTTAGTTGTTTCTACGTTTATATATAGGAAGGTAAACAAACAACAATAAACAAGTTTTAGTTTTTTTTGATATAATTAGACTCTTAAATTTAGTTCCTCTAACCATTACACCAAAACTCCAAAGTTATGGTGAGGATCAAGGATTATAGTTTTATATTAGTTCTAACATGCCCCCGCAGGTCGGGCGCCCTTTTTTTATGGATCGAAACGTGGACTCACGTAGCGGTGTTAATTTTTAGAAAATCCGCATTTAATTCGTGGTCGGTGGGATTTGAACCTGAGCTGCTCTGATACCATCTTAAATTTAGTTCCTCTAACCATTACACCAAAACTCCAAAGTTATGGTGATGATCAATGATTATAGTTTTATATTAATTCTAACATAGACAAACATGCTGCTGATCAACATGTGGCTGGAGGTTCACTAGTTTTTCGATAACAAGAAAACGTATAAGAGTTTTTAGGAAGCGAAATATCTAAAGATATAGAATTAGGCTCATAATGATTTTGCTTTTGGTTGGTTTTTATCAATAACCAACCTTGAGCTCAAAAAATATTAGCTGCTCTTTGAGATATGTTGTGTAGGATACCACTTTCTATTGTAATTTTTTAGCTGTGGTAGGTTCAGACGCGATGAACTATTAGCATACTTAACCTTAGAAATCCAATACTACATTAGATTTATATATTGAAGGCAATTTTTCAAGGCACAAATCATGGGGGTAATGTATATATATGTACTCTGATTTGTGTATCTTGAGAAGAAGAAGATGAGAAAGTATTGTTCTTCCCAATTTGAATAGTATGAGACTTTGCTATTAGTATGCCAGTATTTGTAAGAACGGCAAGCTTGGGAAAGGAATTAGACTGAAAGTGGCTAGCAAAAATACCGAATTCTGCAGGAACAAAAAGGTGGGCTAAACTTATTCACAACTTATCAATTTTTTAGTCCACCTGCACTGACTCTACATTAACTACACTACTATTCTTATTACGATTAAAAGATGAACCTAAGCTGGAGACTTTTTTGTACATAAACACTTTGAAATTTTAGTAGATTATTGAGGAAGCATCTACTCGTTTTGGAACCTTTTCAATATCAACATAATACCTCATGAAACTGACAAGTTATTAAAGCTAATCCAGATGATATTTCTTAGCAATCTTAACATTGTTCACCCGCACAAGAAAACTGTACTGTAAGTCTTTTTTAGATAGATGACTAATATTTGCAGAGACCTGTGCACAAGCATCAGTAGTCATCATTTATCTGCGGCCGTATCCTCTGTGATCTCTAATCCTGTAACTAAATGAAAAAGTTATCTGTATTTCAGTATAGCAATGAATTCTGAAACATGAAATTTCACTACTGTAAGCATTTTCTCTGAGTAGTTATATGACTATTCTATTTTAATTCGCTGTGTTTCTGTAGTTCTCGCAGTTGCTGGGGTAGTCATATAACTGATGCAGGGCTCTACCAGATATCTTTGGCGAAGTGTGCCAGCAGCCTGACATCTATATCCTTGTGGGGTATGACAGCAATCACCGACAAGGGTGTGATTCAGCTGGTACTAATTTCCCATACTTTTAAATACATCAACCATTTATTTGTTAACTCCCATAACTCCAGGTTGTAGTTTCTATTGAGATTCTTGCATCACTAACTGTGAATTTCGTATGCATTTTTTTGTTTGTGCTGGCTATTCTTTTATAGGGTAGTTTTACAGATCTTATAGTTAAATTTAAGACTAAATTGGAGATAAGTTGCCTCATCTATACCTTGAGTTGCACTTATCACCCCTTGACTTTTTTAATAGCACTTAGCACCCTTGGATTCTCACTTTGAGAGGGATAACGTTGCAGACTTGCAGCTAACTCCCCTCTTTTTATGAATCTCGGGGTATTACGTGATAGTAAAGTTGAGGGGTGTTAAGTGCAACTCAAGGTTTATAGGAGGGGGCTATCTGCAGTTCACCCTAATCTAAGTAAAGACTGTATTGTTAGATAATTATGCTATTTGAACCTCTAGTAGGTTATGTGTACTCTTGAGGATTTCTGTTGATATTTTTCCTTTTTTCTTATGAATCATAACTTATGATTGCACTGCAATCCTGTGAAACCTTTTGAAACTGGATTCAGATTCCAAAGTTTGCATGATACTTGTGGTCTCGGAAGCGGTTACACCTTGAGCAAAATTTCTGTATGTAATAGAAGAGTTTGTTTTTGGTTAAGATTTTGATTATTTTAGAGAGACAATGAACAAGAAGTTGTATTTATGTAACTCAATGTCCAAGGCTATAGCAGTTTTCTTTCATGCCAGGTCAATTTACTTTATATAACATCAAATCTAAGCCCCGTTAGATCCAGAGGCCTATAGGCATTGGTGGCCAAGAGTTGGGTAGAAAAGTAGATTATATACTAAGAAAAGGCTCATGGCAATATGATAAATGTAGCTGAATTAGAATTATAAGGTAGAGGTGAGCAAAGTAATATTGATGGTTGGGAAGCTGCTATGAAGAACTAACAGGGGTGGAAAGAGTTGAGTGGTTATATGTTTCTTATATAATTCCATTTTACTCGTTAAGATTAGAACACAGTGTCATGCCCTGGGCCCACGAGCCTGTTGGCGTGATGTAAGTCATAGGACCCACTAAGTGCAACTCATGATTTGGCCCAATCCGCTACCAAAATTGACTGGCCAATGCTGCACTTGACTCCTTTGACTTACATTAAAACCATTCAATCACTCAATCAATATATGATGTGAGACTAAATCTTGGGGCATCACGAGTTTACTTGCTTTGTTAATATTTACTATAACATGTAGCCTGCCACTCAGACTCTCTTATCAAAGTACCTTAGATGCAAAACCAACAATATGCAATCTTTGATCAGAAATTTTTCTTGTTGCATGGATCAATATCAGTAGTCTCTTTAGGTGCAAAGCTATTCTAGTCAAACACAATATCTAGTCTGCATGATTTTTCTCTTGTATGACCTCCGTTTCTCAAGCCATTTTACTGAGGTCTCATTAGCAGCTTTGGTTGCTAATCAAACTATTCCAAATTAAGATATGTTTAAAAGTAAAATTTTTCATCTATCTTCTTTTTCACTTTAAGGCAAATAATATGGCAATAATTGAAGAGAGAAGTCATCTATCTGATACAACAGAGGTGCATTTTAACAAATCATGATGTTCCTATTTGTCCATGGGAAAACCTTACTGTTAATTTTCTTCTAGTGCCTGAAGCATTGTTGAGATTTTTTTAGTTGCTTGGACCATTATCAAATCCACACAGTCATGAAGCCACTAAAGCTGTTTGTGCCTATTATTTCTCTTAGCATCTCTATGGGCTTTAGAAACTATAGAAAATTAGCTATCAGATTTTGTTGGGAATTGAAGGAAGAGATATTTGGGATCGGGGTCGGCTTTTGAATGGAGTAGTAGGCTATGGAGCGGTTCTTCCTAATTGTTGGTTGTGAAAATAAATTCAGAAATTAGAGGGAGGGAGACGGAAGTGTACTAACTTAGTTGTGTAGTGGACAGAGCTGGAAACACTAAAAATGCAACACTTATTTAGTCTTGGTATAGCACAAGTGTAGGTTATCAGAACCCAAAATCTTGATTAGTTTCCTTCTCAATTGGTAGCCAGAGTTTGGTGCAGCATGAGACATATAAAGTTTATATGAGACAAAAGCCAGCTAAAATGGTTCTAATTTGTGGAAGCTATGCATTTTGATGAAAATCACGGATAATTCACTTGCGGATATGTATGTTCTTATTCTAAAAAGAATAGAAGAAGATGTTAAACGGGAAGATTCAAAGACTTCATAACTTTTGAAACTTGACTTTGGTATTCAGAGAAGACCTGCATTTACAAAGAATGAATCATGCATCATGACTTTCTGTCTTCATGAGATATATGATATTCTATATGATATAACGATATGCTTACAGTCCACTGGTGGAGATAAAATGGTTGGACATTGATGTAGTTGTTTATTTCATTATGAAAGTTGAGTTGACTGTACGATTTTTTAAATCATCATTTCGGCAATATTTGACACCATCCTTCTAATTCTCATGCAGGTTTCAAAGACCACTTCCTTACAACACCTGAATGTTGGTGGTACCTTTATTACGGATGAATCTTTATTTGCCATCGCAAACAGTTGCCCACATTTGAAGGTACATAACATTTGGCAAGATGTTGCACTAGGGAATAATTCAAACATTCATGTACTGAATTATAACCATACGTGAATAGATTTTTTTTATAATAATATTACCTTTTCTCTCCAGATACAGTGATCAAAATCTGTCTTCATATTACTAGTATGAAATCAAATTTACTTGTTTGAAATTATTGATCCTAGTTTCTGATTTATGGTTTTAAACATGGGCAATGTTGAGACTTAAGAGCTTTCCACTTGATTAGTTAAATATTTATATCTACTTTCCTGATTAGTGACCAGCTTTGATTACGTCTGATAGTATAAATTACAAGAATTATTTAAGGATTGCTTATTCACAGAACTTTCCAAGCCCATGCTCAAAGATTTTTCAGACAAGTACCATCCTACAACTAAAATTTTTAAACATCTAATTGAATAGATTTTGACCCCACTAATTGTTTGCGTTAGACCTCATGTTCAACTATATGCATGAAATTTGTGCATATCAATTCAGATATTTGGTCTGTATTCATTGTATGAGCAGCCTCCATAAGAATCGATAGATAAAAATTTTAGACTGTCATGTTATAAATTACTCCTACCATCAAAAATGCATTCCTCGTTACACAATCTTCATACATGCCCCTCCTACATAACTGTTAAAAATATACTCATACATCTTGAGGATATGAACTAGTCTAATCTACTTGGACCGAAATGTTTCTTTACATCACAACGAGGACATAGTTTAAGACACATTTTTTAAATGACTGTTCCAAATACTCAGGCTATCGGTCTATGGAGTTGCCGCCACGTGACAGAGAGGGGTCTCTTCATGCTTGTTAATAAACGTCGCGATCTTGAATCAATCAATGTTTGGGGAGTGAGAGTACCTGCTGCCTTTTTCATGAGCTTGCTCACCATCAGCCCGGCTCTCAAGATCAAACCCATATCACTGCATCAAAACATGGGAGGTGTGTTGCATGTTGCCTAAGCCATATTACAATCCATTTGAAATGCTGTGTGCGTGCGTGTGGGGTTATTGTAAATAATTTGTGTGGGGTTATTGTAAATAATTTATGTTGTAATAACTAGTAATGTGGCCTCTTGGTGGTGCAGCTTGCCTTTTTTTTTTCTATGCGGTTACAGTTTTTGTCTTGCTTCTCTGATATTCATAAAAAGTCAAAATCTTTTATACTATGTTTGCTCTTTCAGGCTAGTATATGAAGTAGGTTGACTAATTTACTTTCAAGTTTTCTATTTACATAGCTCATAAAGATAAATTACTTTCTGCGGGGACACAGTTAGAAATTTTATTCCCTTCTCCGTCGTGAGCTGCAACAGATTTTGAGTTTTTTTTAATACACCGGTGACTTTCAGATTTCATCCAAGTTGGGATTCATAGTTAGCATTCTGATTTCACCCTCATCAACATTAATTTCAGAATGCTCTTAATTTGCCACTGTGATTAGTTCTTATGATGGTACTCGTCTGTTCTACCAATATTCATCTCTCCTAGCTATTAACGTAATACCAATTAACTGTGCATATCTATGTGAAATGTGTGAGAATTCGTGCATAATCGAGCGAAAATAATTACGAAGAACAAACACGAGAATAAAGATGAGCAATTACAAACGTAGAGATCTACGTGGCTCATCTAATTTGAGCTACATCCAAGACATAGGCGTCAGAGAGATTTCACTATACTGCCTAAAGACCACTTCCTACACAGGAAAAGAAAAAAAAAAGAAAGAAGTTGCTTTAGATTAATATGATAAGCAAAAGCAGGGATTGTGCTATAAAGCCTCTGCATAGCTCATTTATTTTTTGAATCTTCCACTCTTTTTTTAGTTTTTTTTTGGCTTTTTTTTCTTTTATTTTTTCCTTTAATTTGGTTGAGATTTTGGGAAATAATTCTTTTCGGGATTGCTTCGGGATAAAGCAAAGGACGTTAACCACTAATAACTCCACCAAAATAGTTTATTTCTCAAATTAGCAACAGGAGACCCTTTTAAAACATCTGCGCGCACAAGATAAAGCGATGAGAATCTAAAGACAAATTAAGGTAGTTAACCACCAGAACAATGCTAGCAGCGAGCTTCATCAAAAGAAACACAGATTCCAACTTCATGCAACAGAGAGAATATAAAGGACAAAGTTGTGACACGTACTTATGAATCTCAAGGCAATCATGATCTCAAGAAGAAGAAGGAAAAAAAAACTAAAAGATATTTTGAACTTTGTTTAATAATTGGTGCATGTATTACATCTATTCACCAAGGTAATGATCTTAAATTTTGTGAACATTCAAAATTTTGACCCTTTTCTACATAAAGAATTGTAACTTCTTCCCTTTCAATCTCAAGGAGACCAAAGGTGATGGAGAGAGAAAACAGAACCATCTACTCCCATTCGATACCAATCGAAGTCTTTTGTTCAACCATACTGTTGTATCCGAGAACCAGTTCAAAAAACTACCCATCTGCTCTCATGAGACCTCGTTCGCCTATCCGTCGAGAACGCATTCAGTTCAGTCTCCTCCTCACCAAATCCTCCACTCCTCTCGGTGTCAGTGAAAATAGTACTATAATTACAATGTTACCCTTATAATTAAAAATAAATAAAGATCTAATTTTGAAGCATCGCTCTATATATTTATAAAAAGCTCCTGTTACAGTCGATGACTTGCACAAACGTGGACAATCATCACAGTAATAAACTTATTACCCTCTAGAGAATCTAACGTTAATTTTGGATTATAACCCACGTAGCTTCTAATCTGCAAATAGAATAAACAAGCGGGTTTTAAGCAAAAGTGATTGATAAATTTAGAGGATAACAGTTCATTTTTAATAGTAGAGTGTTTCGTCATCGCTACAGTCAAAACAATGAAAAAACCTTTAATAAGATTGGAGAGAGATAAATGAGACTCGGAATTTTGTGAAATACGAGGAATATCATGAACTTTCATCTGGTCAAACTTTGTGACATATAACCCACCAAAAAAATAAGCTAGATAACTTCGGCTTATTTTTTAGTAGCAATAAATCATTTGCTAAACATGTCAAACATGCTCTAAATCACAACTCCAATCACAACCAACTTGGAAGAAAAGTCCAAAAGGTCTAACAACTATCTACAGCTACAACTATAGTTAGAAAACTGCAAAACTTTGTCATCGAACCAAAGAAACTATAACTACAACTGAAACTGCATTTTGACAACTATAGTTACAAATTGCAGAACTTCGTTATTAAACCAAGCGACTAGGGCTACAGCTGGCATTGCACGTGACAAACAGTTGCAGGAACCGTAGTGGCATGCAACTAGAATTTGCTTAGTTAGATACAATAAACAAAGCAGCCTCTAAGTTCAAACTTCTCATCGGCTACAAATTTAATTGTTCCGACAGCACTCAACGTGGCCTGAAATAAGAGAATAATCAGACAACCATAAACCAATTTAACTAAAAAAAAATTAGCAACATTTTGCATAAATAGGTACTCCCTGCCTGATTCAAAAGTTGCTAATAGCAATAGGGAGCATTCATCAGAAAGTGCTAATGAAGCTAACAAAATGCGCCATTTAAAATAAATTATATGTTTCATTAACAGCATATAACTTGTCACAGAGTTTTGAGAAAAGAGCAAGAAGTAGTGGGCATAATTCTCAACGAGGAGTAGTAACATACGTGAATGGTCTGGTCATTGAGGGTTTTAAATTGAGGAATGATATCGATTTTAGCAATAAATGAAATGCGTAAGGAATAATAATCAAATGGGTAGCTATCCCTATAGTCCAAATTTCAATTCAAGCAATCTTTTTCGCTCGGCCAACTGAAGGGAAAGTTGTGCCATCCTTCTTGGAGCCAGGAGCTTCAGGTTTTCTCGCCCAAGCAGGAGCTCGATCTGGCTCATAGCGATAGTCATAGAAGAGCTCCTCTCCTGCACTTATTCGCTCTTTTGCAAATATACCAACTCTATGATCCCCTGCTACCATTATAACCTTTGCATAGCAGTTTGGATCAGGGGAATGGTTGGCAAACTTCAACTTGTCACCTTTCCGATAAGCATCCAGAACAAACTGCACCAAAATAATAGAAAAGTCAAAGAGATACCGTGGTGTAAGTATAACCAGCAAGCTTTTTATTGACAAAGGGGCACAAAAAAAAGACATGCCTGGTCATTGAGGTTGAAAAGAAAAGATGAATTTTCACGGTCATATATCTTCCCGCGTTTATCCGCTTCTCTATGAGAGATTAACTCCCCGGTGTACTCCCCAAGGTATTCGTGTTTTCCAACGCTATTCTGTAGAAAACATCAAGTCGTCACTTGTTTGAAGGTAGAAGGAAAATTAGAAATTTATGGAGATAGTTTTACCTTGAGGAAAGCACCCCAACCCGAAACATCAGATCTCCCAAGTAAAACCTACAAGTATATATCGCTAAATATAAAAGGTTTGCTTCATTTTTTTCAACAATAGAACCAAAAAAAATTAGGGAGGTCATGACTAAAACTTTCACTTCGAAAAAATCATCACAAATCAAGCGAGTGTTCAAAGGATTCCTGTAGCACAGAAGTAAAACAAAAATAAAAGCTACGTCAACCAATATCATATTCTTCGTAATTGCTTTCAATAAGTTCTTCTGCACCTACCTCTAGGTTCTCCTAATTTAATTAATTATAATCTTATTGCTTCAGTGCATTTTGCAGACCTCATGCACGCAGCCAAACAACCCTAATTGAGTTGTTATATTTTATCCTGTATTCTGTGTATAATTATCTCTCCTTCATTTCTTTCCGTGCTACTTATTTCTCCATCAATATACCTACTAGACAACTGTTCATTTTCTAAAATTCATCACGCTATTTTTTTGGATTAATAAAACACACTTTGTATATCCTTTCTCTTCTCCTTCTATCTACCCCATCAATCATTTTCGTACTTAAGTTTCATAGTTAACCTCACACATAAACAAATTGGTTTTGAGATAAACTAGTCTCTTTTCTGAGTCATTGCTTAATTACCCTCACCCAAAGTTTCATGCCATTGCTCATAAAATGTGATACAGCGTTAGCTTGAACAACTTTGTATATTCCCATTATTCTTGTGTATTGGTACTGAAATGATTCATTGAAGGTGGCCAAAGAATGAAATTAAAGATTATCAACAGAGAATCTAGCATCACAAAAGGACAAGGCACTATCCATGGGGCTAGCACTGCTGATATTATACTACACAACAAGTAATGTTATTCCATAGACTACAGGTTTGCAGCCCACAAGGTCCACAATAGAATTTGTAACAGACCATTGCAACTAAACTGAAGTCTGCAATCTAACATCGAAAACTTAGAAGAACTGGTAGTTAGCAATATTCATATTCAATAGTTCATGTAAAAGTTTCTTGTTTGTTTACCAATCTGCTAATATATGAAATGGCAGTGAACATTAAAAACGCATTAATTGAAGAATGTAATTCATAGGTAACTTTACCCTTTGCTGTTGTTTCAGGAGAAGCTTCATGTTCCTGCATTCATAATTATCTCCTCTTTGACTAGGTACACCTAAACTACCATCACCACACCTACATAGAAAAATATAGAGATAATAGTGAAAATATAATTGGAATTATTACCAAACTTATGAAAATGATCACATTGTGAGCAAAGTCAGGAAAGTATACTATCATTAGGCTTTGAGAATCATACCCAATCCAGCAATTTCTGCAAATATCAGGATCACATTCTCTATCAGCAGCAAAACATGGGCATTGACGACTTCGACATTGGCTCTTTGCACAATGACAGCCTCGAAACCGATTCTTGCATATCTTGGGACACCTGTTGTTGACAAAGATAATAAACTATCAAAAAGCAAAGTAACAACCCAGTAAGTTTATAGTCCTAAGGGTTTCATCCAAAGGAAGATAGGTGTAACCCTAATGGCCCATTCAGTACACGGGAATGAGATCAACTGAGAATGGAATAAAATAAGAAATGGAACCAAATTAGTATGGGGAATGGAACGCTCATTTCCGTTCTCACTTCTAGGTGCAATTAGAGAATTAAGTGGGAATGACAATCTTTTTAATTTTGGCATGGGTAATGGGTAATTAATAAGCAATCACGGCACAGTTAGTGTGTATTTTGATTTTGATTTTTTTTTTCATTCCATCTTATTCCTTACCAATTCATTGGGAATGTCCATTCTCACAAAATATGGGAATGGATGAGAAGTCAAAATTGGCATTCTAGCTTCCAAAAACATGTTGTGCCTGGTACGCGTGAATGAGAAGTGGGAATGAGCATTCTATTGCCACTCATTCCCGCAAACCAAACAAGGGAACAAGTATTCTCATCCTAAATAAGACCCAAGTGATTTTCAGCCTAACCATGTCATTGTGGCCTACTTGTTACAAAAGCCTCAGATATAGGAAATTCTAGTTAGGAGTTATAT
>BQKN01064010.1:331254-341284 GCA_022839385.1 Asparagus kiusianus
AGGGACTATAATAAATATTGAGATTTGAGTGATAAATAATAATTTTTAAATACTAAATAGTAACTGTATATAAGGAAGAGTGGGGACAAACAATAATTAGAAAAACTGAATAGACAAAAACCCTACACTAGTAGTTTAAAGATAGTGTTATAGGATGCATGAAAGACCAAGTTGTCATCCGCATGAACGATGAGGATATTTCTTAGTGTTGTATAAATGTACGACAGCCAGAAAAACTTAGGTTGCATAAATAGCAACTCATCAACTATAATATCATGCGTATCATGCGTATATTAATATCCTATAGTGGCAATGCAAATGGCATGATCAGACATGTCATGCCCTAGGATCGCGAGCTATTCGCACGACGTAAGCCCTGAGACCCATGAACGGCAACACATGGTTTGACTCAATCCACTGCCAAAATTGACTAGTAAATGTTACACTTCACTCTGTCGACTTACATCATAAACCATTCAATCACTAAATCATATAAGACTAAATCTTAGGGTATCACAAGAACCCCACCTTAATTAGGCGACGTCCTTATCTCGGCATGACAATTGGTTCGTCCTAGTATCACCACCAAACAATGTCGAGAGGTGGCTCATACTAGCTTCTCGAGGTAGCACCGCACTCACACGGTATAGCATATAGTTCCGCATAGCACTTAACTCTAAATTTCATAGTTCCGCATAGCACTTAACTCTAAATTTCTGATTGGCTAAGTGCTAGCCTTAGGCCCGCGAGCCCATTGGCATGACGTAAGCCCTGGGACCCGTGAAGTGCAACACATGGTTCCACTGGCAAAATTGACCAGTCACTATGGCACTTGACTCCTTTGACTTGTATTACAAACCATTCAATCACCAAATCAATAGCTGATGTCGGTCTAAATCTTGGAGTATGTCATTACCTTTGGGCTGTATGAAGATGACAAGAATATGTAGGCTGTAGCCATATGTCAACATTAGTATGCTTTGACTAGATGCATATTTCTCATCTATGGTAGATGAATATGATGACCAGGGATGCAAATTACATACAGCATTTGCTAACACCATTCTTTAAAAAAAAATCAAGGATACAAAAACAGTACAGTCAGGAATACCCATCCATATCTGCCAAAAACCATTTACTTATATGAATCAAACGTGAGGGAGATTAACACACGTATACAAGTTAAGTATAAGGGGAAAAGCTTAAAAGATTCAGGTCATATTATAGGATAATCTAACTGCAACAGAATATCTCCATTCAAAGTTGAGCAATGTGTTTGACACATCCACACATCTGAAGTTAACGGCTGGATCATCAAAATAGGCACGAAATCTACTAACCTATGGCTAATATAATCTCAGTTATTTGATCCATGCAAATATCCAAATGCCAGGCCATATTCAACATTTCACCTATTTTTTTATCATGTCTGTACCTAACTAACATAGAAAATTATGTCTATCCATACACGTATCTGATGGCTATATATATATATATATATATATATATATATATATATATATAGAGAGAGAGAGAGAGAGAGAGAGAGAGAGCTGAACAGATTTAATGCGTATGTTTAGGAATTTCTATTTTATTAGGTCCAGATTCTTAGGTGTATTTTCTGATTTTAACTTCCTTAATTTATGGCAGATTGTTGTAATTCAGTTTAGGAAAATCTTCCTTTAATCAAGGAGATAATACTTGCTGATTTGGTTTTGCTGTTTTTCCCTAAGAATGAGGAAACGATTGGTATGCCTCTTGGTTCTGCATAAATACCCTACTAGGGTTCATGTTTTTCATTAAGTTTTATGGAATAAAACTCTCAATAAAACTCTTCATGGTATTAGAGCATATCTGAACCAATTCCTAATCTTTTTTTTTTGTTATCAAACATAGGTGACAAAAATTATCAAGTCTGCCATGGCCAGTGAAACTGAAAGTGGGACCTCCAATCCAACCTCAGGCCAAACGGCCATTCCTACCGTTTCTCGCAATTTTTTAGAAAATAGCATGGTACCGATTACTGGCCACAAGCTTAATGGCCAGAATTTTAGTTTATGGGCTCAATTAATAATGATTTTCGTGTAGGGAAAGGGGAAAGGAGATTACCTGACAGGTGTTGCTGTTCAACCACAGGAAAACAATCTTGCCTACCAAAACTAGAAAGTAGAGAACAATCTGGTAATATCCTGGCTGCTGAACTCTATGACCAAGGAAACGGGTGAAAACCTCATGTACTACAAAACGACAAAAGAAATCTGTGACGCAACCCATGATACACACTCCAACAAGGTCAATACTTCCGTTGTGTTTGCAATCAAAGGAATCCTAGTGATCTCAGACAGGGAGAGTCATCAGTAACAGAATACTTCAACCAATTGATTCGATATTGGCAACGATTAGATATCTTGGAGAATGTCACATGGAATTGCGCTGAAGATGGCAAACAATATAAGAAGATTCAAGAGAGGGAAAGAATCTACAAATTTTTGCTGGGACCAAATCAGGAACTTGATGAGGTTCGAGGAAGGGTCCTTAACACTAAACCCTTGCCCAGCGTTCGTGAGGCTTTCACAAATACGGAGGGAGGAAACTCGTAGAAAAGTGATGTTGGGAACGTCATCAGGACAACCTAATCTAGAAGGATCAGCCCTCGCTGTAAAGGGGCAGTTTTCGAACTCCTTTAGTGGAGTATAGCTTAATCACTCAAGCAGCAATAATAACCAGAAGCAAAACAACCGTCCATGGCGTGATCATTGCAAAAAGCTAGGGCATATGAAGGAAACATGCTAGAGAATACATGGAAAACTAGCAAATTGGCAGCCTTCTTCTTAATCATATCAAACAAGCTAAGGGAACATTGCAACGACAAAAAATCAGAATCAAAAAATAGAGGAAACCAGCCCATTCAATCAAGAGCAAATAGACGTCTTGCAGAAAATGCTACAAAGCATAATCCAGAATGCATTCAAATCTGATGGGAGTAATACAGCAACTATGACACAGCAAGGTAACTCCTACACTGCTCTTGGTGCAAAGGAAATTCCCACGCAATGGATTGTTGACTCCGGAGCATCAGACCACATGACAGGAGACATTACAACATTCAGTGAACTTAGACTAGCCACAAAGGGGACCTTTGTTCGAATTGCCGATGGAACCTCTTCAGAAGTGACTGGTACAGGTTTAGTCATCATATCAAAGGTGATCAAGCTAAATTCAGTCTTATTTGTGCCTAACTTAGACTACAATTTATTGTCCATTAGTAAACTCACAAAGGATCTTAATTATGTCATTAAGTTCCCTTCTACTTGTGTGAATTTCAGGCTTTGAGCTCGGGGAGGACGATTGGCAATGCTGAAATGAGTGTCGGTCTCTATCTCTTGAGGACCGAAGCCTCTGGATGTCTTCCACCAAAACTCTCGTGTGCTGCTTCAACTCAGAATAAAGACAGTACTATGTTATGGCATTATAGGTTAGGTCATCCAAGTTTCATGCATCTGAAGAGGCTATTTCCAAATCTGATCAATAAAAATTCATCTTTTTCCAATGTGAAGTCTGTCAATTATCTAAGCTTTCTAGAAGTTCTTTTAGTATTCAGCCATACAAAAAACCACGTCCATGATCCATAGTGACATTTGGGGACCTTCCACGGTCAAAAATATTTCTAGGTCTAAGTGGTTTTTCACATTTATTGATGATCATACCAGAATCACCAGCCTTTTCTTAATGAAAGAGAAATCAGAAGTATGGCAGATATTTCAAAATTTTCACAAGATGATTGGAAATTAGTTTCGGACCAAAATTCAAATTTTCAAAACTGATAATGGAAGAGAATTTTTTTCACTCTGTCCTTAAGAGATATCTTAATGATCATGGGATTATTCACCTCAGTTCTTGTGTTGATACACCACAACAAAATGGTGTAGCAGAGAGAAAAAACAAACACCTGTTGGAAGTTACACGTTCACTCATGCTGACAACTCATGTCTCAAAACTTTTTTGGGGGGAGCTGCTACATATTTAATTAATTGAATACCTTCCCATGTCCTAAATTTTCAAAGTCTATATTAGTCTCTCATTTCCGTCTATCCCCACATGTGGTTCGTGTCCAATCTGCCTCTAAAAATATTTGGGTACACATCATTTGTCCATTTTCATCAACAAAACCACAGCAGGCTTGATCCTAGGTCAATTAGGTGTACTTTCGTAGGGTATTCCTCAAATCAAAGTGGGTACAAATGTTACTCTCCAGTCGCAAAAAAATCCTACAACACCATGGATGTTACTTTTTTTTTTTTGAAGAAGAAAAAGAACCATTCTACCCCAAAGCCAATATTCAAGGGGAGAAGACCATAGAGGAATATCAGACTTGGTCTCAATCTCAATATGTCCTTATACGTGATTCGGTTCCTATGATTCCCAATTTTTATAGTCCTATCCCCAACTCCAACTCAGCCCCTATTGTACCCAATATTTTTTATCCTAAACCGGTTACTATCATGCCTAGTCCTTCCAATCCTAATGTCCGAGAAAATACAAAAGGGAAAGAATTAATTGTCTATTTTAGAAGGCAGAAAGAACGAACGAGGACTGAACCTTGCACTCATCCACAACATTGCTAAGAAGCCATTCAGAGCCCTTAACAACACACAGGTAGTGATTCTGCCTTACAAGATTGTCCCAACGATTTGGACCTGCCTATTGCTCTGAGAAAAGAAAAACGAGCATGTACCTTATATCCACTTGGAAACTGTGTCTTACTATGGCTTGTCTCCTAGTTACTGGGCTTTTGCTATTTCTTTGAGTGAAATACAGATACCAAGAAATGTTCAGGAAACTCTAGATCAGCTCGGATGGAAGGAAGCTGTAATGGAGGAAATAAATGCACTTAAAAAGAACAAAACTTGGGACTACACAAATCTACCAGCAAGAAAGAAATTAGTCGGTTGCAAGTGGGTATTTGCAGTCAAGTAGAATATTGAAGGGAGCATAAATCGATTCAAGACTAGGCTTGTTGCTAAAGGGTTCAGGTAGTCCTATGGTATTAATTATGAGGAGACTTTTGCCCCTGTTCCGAAACTCAATTCTATCTTAGTCCTCTCCCTTGCAGCAAATCTAGGATGGCCATTGCAGCAATTAGACATAAAAATGCCTTCTTAAATTGTAAAACCCCGTGAATTATGGAAAATAGTGTGAATTATATTGATAAATGAGCTCTAATTATGATGAATATCATTTATGGATGAATGATTATGCTAACAATTGATTTAAGATCAATTAAGAGTATATATGAGGGTATACAAAGGTTAAACATGCACAAAGAAGAAATCTGTAAAAATGACCAGTTAAGAGTATATATGCATTACACACCGATACAGTTCAAATCTGAAAAAACTCAAAAGACAAAAGTTGTATGTATCTTCAATAGCTTTCCAACGCATCTTAAATCACCTCATTCCGAGGTCGAACGTGAAAGTTACAGCCAAAATACCGAAGATAATTTTCCCAGTCTGACTAGGTTTTCTGTTTCAGGTTTGGGCTGTTTTGATTCGGATTTGCAGTTATATATATACATGTTTACATACGAAAAACACATCTTTTCATCAATATTCTAAACTCTAGCAGCTCCTCTTCCTCTCTCTCAAACCCTAATCATAATTTGTGAGATTTGGGAGTTCTTGATATGTTTATCGAGAGAAAGGCGGGATTTTGCAATTTTACTGAAGAGGGATCTTGCATGTACGTGTTCAAGAAATCAACACGACGTTTGAGGCAAGATCGTCTTCCTCCAAACCTTTTCCTATAGTTAATTTAAGATTTAATATGTTTAATTGATGAATCTCATGTTTAAGCTTAACCCGATGTTTTGAAATCTTAGTTTATGATGTTAATCTTTCAACCAATGTGAAAATCTGTAGATTTAGTTATTGTTTATATTAGATTGATGATCATGATCATTAATGTTGTATTTAATTTTGTTTTTAACTTGTTAATCATGCTTAAATCATGTTTAAATCCTAGTTTAATAATTATTGGAGTTTTTTTGCTAATTAAAGAGGTCTAAACCCTAGGTTGATGATACCTAAGTGATGTGAGCATGTTTAAACGAATTTCTCTGTTCAATGTTTAAAATTTATCATAATTACTTAACCATATTTATAAATTAGGTTATTTAAGAACATTTGACTAATTAGGATGTTAAATCCTAATTAGTTTAATTCAAGTGTTTATATCATGATGCGTTAATTCTTATTAAGTAATTATGAAAGATTTAATCTTGTTATATGCCTTGTGTTGATAAAAAAATGTTTTTAAATAAAGTTATAAAATACAAAACATCATAAATCTAAACTTGTGTTTTCCTCTCTGGCCAGTCGACCGACCAAGACTAGTCAATCGACCGGTGAGGCCCTGAGCGTGCACATTGTGTGCACGGTTGCTTTTGGTCGACCGACGCCCTAAAGGCCATCGACCGACTTGTGTTCTCTTTTGTTTGAAGTGTTATTTTTACACCTTTTGTTTTCGAACGCGAGGTTTGAGGCGCACAATGATACACATACAATCATGAATATACATGTATAGTGTCGTAGCACACACATGGGTATCCCGAAGAGAATTAATACAATTATTGTTTCGATTACACGGGAGATCAAGGTTGCTGATAGCGGATCGCAGCGCGTCGCGGCGAGGTACTGCTAAGACTATATCGGGTTATTGCGGCGAAATCGCGGCAAATAGCACACAGTCAAATAACAGTTAAATTTAAATATATTTAAATATCCTAAATAATAAAAAAAATCTAAAAATTCAATTAGTTGTAAATTTCTTGTATTATCAGTAAATAACAATTAGTAGGCTTGTTGTATGAATGAAACTATGAAGAAATTCAAGAAATATAGCATCATAATATGTGTGATGGCGGGTTTAGCCGCTTTTAACCGTGAAAATCCGCTTTAAACCTCGAAAATCCGCTTTTAACCGTGAAAACCCGCTAAAATCCGCTTTTATGCGCTATTCGAATGAATAGCGGATTTTTCCGCTTATGCCAGGCGCGAAACCCCTACGCGTAGTGCTGAAGGGCCGCGACCGCTATTCGCGCCGCTATAGCCCCGTTATTGGCCGCTATTTACAACACTGCGGGAGATATGAGTTATTTAAATATTATATACATATATGGATATCGTTGATGAACACCACGCTCAGTACTACTTGGGACAGTGCATCGATATACCATTTATACAAGCCATTGAGTCCGATTTTAGGATGCTTGATCTAGTAGTCCGTCCCGCACGTAGCTACGATAAAATTTGTGAGTCGTATACCTAGGATGCCTGGTTTGGTAGTCCGTCCTGCATGTTAATGCAATGAGACTAATGAGCCGTGTATATTTTTAGGATGCCGATTTGGTAGTCCGTCCGGCATGATAATACGATGAATTATAAATTTTATAAGGATTTACATTGTGATAATTATCTGATAGCTTGAGTCTTGGTGGACGCCATTATGAACATGACTCATCGTTAAGTTATATATGACCGATGTATTTTACTCTTGTGGGTACTCGAGATTATATATTATTGTTTATATTATCTTCCAAGGGATAGTGGAAGATATTTTTGATCCGATATTTATGATGACTTTACTTCCTTGTATTACTTTCTTTTATTCTTAGTTTAAAATTGATAATTAGCGATTCACAATTTAAGACATATGGTATATATATGAGGGTTTTCTTGTTTGGATTATTTCGCTTGACATACCAGTTTCGTGTTGTGAATTTCTAATTATTAATTCTATTTAGATTGTTTATTATTAGTTCGGTATTGATATTTAGTTATCTAGAATTTGAGACATATGGTATATACATGAGGGTTTCTTTGTTTGGATTATTTCGCTCGGCGTACTACGTCTCGTGTTGTAAGTTTCTAAATATTAATTCTATTTAGATACAGGATAAATTATCTAGATAAACTATGCTTAACAGATAGAGTCTCCATCACATCTAGTAGCCCTTCCCCTGAAGGCGGATGGAGATGATTTTACTGTAACGCTCTGACGCTCTTATTGTTTCTCTTTTTATTTTTCAATTCCTTTCAAGCAGCAGCTCAGGGTTCCGGAGAGCCGCAGAATAACGGACTTCCAACATAGTCGTCGTCATATATTTTTAGTAGATGAGACTTCACCATAGTTGATATTTTCTTTCGGATATTTAGAGTTTTGTATTTCATCTTGTATAGGCTGTGTGCCTTAGTTTATTTTTAGTTGACTCGTATTGAGATATTTCACATTTATTTCAGACTTCAGTTGTATTCGGTTTATTCAGTTGAGACATGATTATATTTATTAATTATTAGATATCTCTTTCTACATCATGTCTAATGCATTTATTTTCTTTATTTTATCTGTTTTGTACCTACCTTTGTTGATTTCACTAGAGATGGTGAAACGTGTTGTTACACAGTGTGGATGCATGACAAGTTTGACATCTCTGGATTCACCTTGGACTATAGCCAAAGTATGAAAACAGAGGGTCACATAAATGGTGACCTAGAAGAAGTATATACATGGAGTTTCCCTCTGGACTTGACATACATGACTGTTTTGAAAAGGTACGCATTCTAAGAAAATTCTTGTATGGACTCAAACAGTCACATCGGGCATTGTTTGAAAAGTTAACTCGAGTTGTAAAAAGGTACGGGTTCACTCAATGTCAAATAGATCACACTATATTCATTAAAATTTCTCCTGAAGGAAAGAAACCCATCATGATAGTGATGTAGATGATATTGTCTTAACGGGTGATCACTTGGAAGAAATCAAGTCTCTAAAGAGTGTTCTGGCTAGTGAATTTGAGATCAAAGACTTAGAGCAGCTCAAATATTTTTTAGGAATGGAAATGATCGCTCGCAATTGGGAATTTCAATCTCACAATAGAAATATACCCTAGACCTACTAAAAGAGATGGATATGCTAAATACAAACCAGCCCTTACTCCTATGGATCCCACCGCAAAGCATTTCATGGAAGAAGAATGAAGGTTGACAAGTAAAGGGAGGTATCAAAGACTAGTAGGAAAACTAATCTATCTTTCACATAAACGACCAGATATAAGTTTTGTCGTACGAATAGTGAGCAAATACATGAATCAGCCGACAAAAAAACACTTGGAGGTTGTTTTTCACATCCTTCGATACTTAAAACAAAGTCTAGAAAAGGGTCTCTTCTTTCAGAAATCCACAAATAGAGGAGTCAACATTTTCACTGATCAGACTGGGCAGGTTCACTGACAGACCGAAGATCTACTACAGGGTACTGCACATACGTCTGGGGAAATATAGTTACATGGAGAAGTAAAAAATAAGCTGCAGTCGCTAGAAGCAGTGCTAAGACAGAATTCAGAGCAATGTGCCATGGGATTACAAAGGAATTTGGCTTAGGAGGATGCTAGAAGAACAGAGAGTTATCAACCCCATTCCTAGGACTCTACAGAATGACAACAAAGCAGCTACTGAGATAGCAAGGAATCCAGTTCATCATGACAAAACCAAGCATGTCGAGATCGACCGACGCTTCATCAAAGAAAAATTAAGCAAGATATATTTAAGCTCTCCTATGTCCCTACTAAACAGCAACGACAGACATATTCACAACAGCACTACCTAGACGTAGCTTTGAAGACTTGAAGTCCAAGCTGGGTATGATTGACATCCATAACCCAGCTTGAGGGGGAGTATAGAAAAGGTGGATAGATTCAGTCCTTATGTTTAGGAACTTCTGTTTTATTAGGTCCAGATTCTTATGTGTAGTTTCTGATTTTAACCTCCTTAATTTAACGCAGGTTGTTGTAATTCAGTTTAGGAAGATCTTCCTTCAATCAAAAAGATAAGCTGATTTAGTTTTATTGTTTTTCCCTAATAATGAGGAACTGTGAGGTATGCCTCTTGGTTCTACATATATACTCTACTAAGGTTCCTGTTTTTCATTAAGTTTCATGGAATAAAACTCTCAATAAAACTCTTATATTTAT
>BQKN01064010.1:344284-371768 GCA_022839385.1 Asparagus kiusianus
ACAAAAGATTTCTTGCAATCAAACAGCTGCCAGAAAAAAGAAAGGATTCCCCAATTAAGTTGATAGGAACATCAGGCTATAATAAATATAAGTGCCCACAAGCAGATGCCTTCTGAAAAAATTTAACCATTGACAAGGAAAAACAGGTATATTAGTACATACGACTAGTACACTTTAACTAGCAGAAAAAATTCAGTTGCAAGTTTAAGAATGAAAACTACTGACTTCTGACATTATAAAGATAATCTGAAGCACATGAATGGATATTAACTCAATGTGCTTGTAGTATTGGTATTTGATACAATAATTTAGTACTTTCTCTCTTAAGGATACTTGATGAATATAATTAAACGAAAATGTTCACTTAGGAAATAGCAACTTGTAATGCTTCTTGCATCCAATTAATTCAGCTCCATTGAGCTAAACAATTGTGAGCATAAGTAAAGGAAATCCGATCACACTAGTTAATTGGACCAATGATCCTTGCCTACGGACAGATATTCAATAATTGATAAATCAAGTTTGTCTATAGCAGTTATGTAAACAGATGGAAGGTCATCTATGATCATTAAGTAGGAATGCCTTGATAAAATCAATTATCAAATGTCTTCTCATGCAATCAAGAAAGGCAAAAGGATTTCCTAGAAGAACACAAAACTAAAAATTTGGATAACCAGAGAGTATCTGTGTCTTCATCCTGTTTTCTATCTGACTGAAGGTCATCTATGATAAATTTATAATGTTTAAGTCAACCAATGAAGCAGGATGCCATTAATAAAACCAACTATCAAATATCTTCTCATGCAATAAAAAAAGTCTTAGAAGAACATTTCAAGAAAAGTAAAAGTAGTACTGCCAGATGTTATACGTTGCGGTGAACTCAGTGCAGTTATTCCGCGTTTTTCCCCTCTTCTTCCTTTTTCATTCAGAATCAAGACTTCAATTTGGGATTTTCTGCCTCCACCCTAATCTTTTACCACCGAAGCTTAGGTCTCACAGAAAATTAATTGTTTCCTTTTGAAGATTATGAACAATTAGTCTACATTTCATTTCCTACAGAGTCGGTAGGACAAGTGATATGAACTTTTACTTTAGAGATCTCATATTGCTTAAAAATACAAAGTAAGAAATGCTAAATGGACCACAATATGCAACTACAATCTGAGAAGGAGAAGACATAGGTCCAAATGATGAAAACAGATTTCCATGGCGACTTTATTTAATTAGGAAATGTATATGGTGTAAAATATTTTGTTTTCTAAGGGAAGTGTACGGGATACGGTGCAATATGACAGGCAATGCATACTCAAAACTAGTTAGTGTAATTTAGCAAAATTCATCATGCTGCTTAACGCATGAAGACTCGATTTTCTACAAAAGAGAACAATACATCTAGTGGGATGCATGCCAAGCAAAGATCAAATCAAGTTCAGCTACTTAACAGAAGTTGTGAGCTGTACCAAATAAATTTTTCAAATAAATTGATGAATGATCATGATGTTATATTCACTACTATATGATAGCCTGTGTATAAAGCCTAATGATGTAATGGCCTCAAAGCCTTGCGAAATTGTACCTCTACATGAGTATGGTCTATGTGTGCACATGCACAAATAATTTCCGGAAAAGTTCTATATTAAATTAAAAGTTTGTACTTTACCCACTAGTTTAAAGCATAATTGGGAATAATAAACATTAATTTTCTTCTCTGTTTTGAGAGAAACAAGTGATATATCTTGTTGAATCTTATTTCTTAATTTGTCATCTTCACCTTACCATAGGGGAACTTATCATATCTACCTTTATCTAAAGGAAAACATCCTAAATCCATCTTGTTTAATAAAAAGAGTTAATTTGATCTTAAATGTACAACACTTAACATTAGAAACGATGAAACATCACGTTCCAATTCATGCAATGCATATCAAATAGCTCCAAAGAGTCTAAAAAATTACTAAAACTAAGAAGTAAATCAGACAATTCAGTACAAGCACAATAAGTGTACTAAAAGTGCTCGAGAAGTATTCAAGAAGTGATGTGCTCAAAAGAAACATCCAACATTCACCATTCATTCTTGATAGCAGTATGCCAGTATCCATGTTGCTCATTTGCTTCACATTTACAGAGTTGTTGAAGGTAGCTAAAAGGGGTTACGTTGGTTAACCTGAAGTAGTAACAATCTTGCAGCATAGGCATAGCTGTCATCTTTCATCGCTATGATCAGGAGTTGTTATTTGCAAATTGAATATTACTTGAGGGCTTACTTGCAATGTTTAAGTTAAATTTTTAACTTGCTTGTGGATAAAATTTGTTATAGTACTAAACTAAGTCATAATCTTGAAAACAATGACCTTTGACAAGTCTTGTATCAAAAGACATTTACCTTATGAATACAGAGCAAGCCTTCTACAAAACTGAGTGAAATAAGTGTGCTAAGGTGACTCCATAAGCAAGTATCGGAACTCGGCCAAAATCAAACCCTAGATCGTCATGGTGGACCCACGCTGGTAACTTCTTGAGTGAAGATCCCAAGCTGCCCTAACAGTAACTAATTAACAGAGAATATCTTTCCTAAGTTCGACAGGAAATCCAAATGCAAATTAGACCTGTTATGCTTGGAAGTTTGGCTTAGCACCGGACATAATTCTTTATTGAAGTTCATCATATTTTCCCAAAGTTTTAGACCTTCTAGCCAAGGAGAATTTCTGAGAAATACTCCTTGGAAGTATGGCATAAATTTTTGCATCTCTCTCACACTTACAGAATTCCCTTCTTCTCACCATAATTTTCACAGCAAGCATTTGGCACCAATTTATTGGGTTGACACTGAATAATAGTAGATTCGAATTGCCAAAGGCTTAGATGATCAGCAATGAAACAAAACAAAGAAAAGACTTCCAACCCTGCTCTAAAAATAATCAGAACCTCGTGAAAAGATATTAATATTTTTCAAATAAAATTAGGAATCCTCATTGCAAAAGGCACTGAATTTAAATACTGAAATACCACAGAAAATAATAAATGTGAACAAATTCTACATCAATAAAATAATACTTCCAGTTTATATTTTACAGTTCACCATGTTAACAAGATTCATGGGAGCAATTTACGACAAGTTTCTAGAAAAATAAAGCTGAAGTGTGAAGAAGCAGACCAAGACGCAAGGCTTCATCCTATTGACGAAAAAGAAGATAAACATAATAAAGCTTTGCAGCATATTAAAGCCCTAACTTTTTCCTACCTTGCTCTGAAACCTACTTATGAAGATCCAATAATCAAAAAATTACGAAAAGAAATCCATATCCTGGTCTGTTTAAGTTACATCTCCTGACTCATATTTACTCCCTTCATTCAAGAATGTAACCCTAAAATCAAACTTGTAGCCTTCACCATTGTGGGAAATCATGGATTTCACTTGTAAGGGTAAAATTTTAAAGTCAAAGAAAGCAGGAAAAATCGAGACACTCGGAAATAAGAACAATGGAATATGGTAAATTAATAAGAAAAACTGTTAGTAAATTTAAGATGTTCTATCCTAATTCAACTATATCAGATCTTTACTGTGTCATGTAATTTCATTGTTTAGTTATTATTCCCTTCCAAGCATTTCTACCATTGCTAAGAAAGGGTTCACGTTTTGAGTAAAATTATAAAATCAGGAGCTGTAGTTGGATCATTCCATTGCTAGCCTCCACCTATATCCAAGAATGAGATGGTGGCGAAATTTAAGGGGCTTTCTCACTGATCAATTATCACCGTGAATTCTTCCTCAAGTTGCATCACGGAGAAACATGCAGAAGATTAAAAAATAACAAGAACAAGGAGTTTAAAGAGATTATCTGAGGAGATGTCCATTGTAATTTTGTGGAACTCCCTCCGCCGATACTCTTTGATCCAACTACGTACATTTAATCACTTTGAATTCATAGCTTAAAGTCTTAGATGCCAGAATTCTACTTATTCGTGTTTTTTAAGATCCGGTAACGAGATGTCCATTGCAATTTTGTGGAACTCCCTCAGCCGATACTCTTTGATCTAACTAAGTACATTTAATCACTTTGAATTCATAGCTTAAGGTCTTAGATGCCAGAATTCTACTAATTCGTGTTTTTTAAGATCGGGTTACAAGGAGTTTAAAGAGATTATCTGAGGAGATGTCTATTGAAATTTTGTGGAACTCCTTCCGCTAATATTCTTTGATCCAAGTAAGTACATTTAATTACTTTGAATTCATAGCTTAAGAGTCTTCGATGCCATAATCTACTTATTTGTATTTTTTAAGATTGGGTTGGGACGTGTATTTTGAAGTTTTAATATAAATTTCTGAATTGAAGTCTATTGTTTTTTGACTTCACATTTACTAGAAAGTTTTCGGATAACATGTCAAAATGCATGAGTTGTCAATATTTCCCATTATTAACATCCTAGAAAGATTCCTACAGAAAGAATGCCAATTTGCTTCCTAATGGTGAAATCATAAGCATAAGCAACATTGAGGAGAAATAATGAATGAGTACAATGATATAGTAGACACAATATGAAAACTATTATGCAGCAAATCTAGTACAATTAGGAACAAGAGGAATGCATCAAAGTGTGCTTTATATGTTAAAAGTTCATTTCCACTGCAACAAAACTCTGAAGTTATTGTCAGGATTGAGGGATACCATTTATGCTCTAACATGTCCCAGATGATTGTATGACCTTTTCACGGGCCAAACCTCATTCGCACACTGCAGTACTCCACTTTAAATGTGTTGCTGGAGGAATTTTAACCTGGGTTGCTCTGACACCATTTAAAGTTCCCTTCCATTAAACCAAAACACCATAACCAACATTACAGTGAGGGTTGAGGATTGTAACTAATACTACCATGCATATAGCTAGATGTATGTGCCAGTGTGTGCCGGCATTATCTATAACATGAATTGTTAGCAATAAAAGTGGTTAATACAAGAGCTATCTACTGGTTATTTAAATTTATCTAATCAGGTATTAGTAATGCATTGCATATGTATGACGATTGAAGTAACTTAATGAAATTAACTTCAAGAACTGTAACAGCGTTAAATTTTAGATGAAGGCATCTAAAATGTGTAGATTATGGCAGACAGGCAAGTCAATAATATTTTACTCATTTCTTTCCCTTCTCATCCACATTAAAAGAGAAGGAAGCAAAGGTGAATCAAACAGAGATTAGAACAAAAAAATGTATTTAGTGTTAAATAAAAACCAAAACTGAACATGGAACCAGCTACCACAGGTACCAAATAAATACGAACTGACCTATTCCTTCCAAAAATCTCTAAACCTTTTGCAAACAGGCTCTTCTCGATAATTTTCCAGGATTTACAACCATTTTCAGGTTTGTAGATGTTCTCATCAACAAACTCTTTCCTTGAACAGTCATCGTCATCTGCAGTTGAAGTTTCCTTGGACATCTCATCTTCAGATCCATTATGAACATCAACTGGTGGTGAACTGAAATTCTTCTGCAGAGGACTCTTTCTTCCTGACTTCCTAAATGTTGCTTTTTTAAGGATTTTGTTCCTCGAAGATGAACTAGTATCATTGCTATCATTGTGTGTATTCGATCTAAGTTTCAAATCTTTGGGCCCAAGGGATCCACTTGCAATGGAATCTGACTCTGACTGTGCAGTTTTCTTTTGTCTTTTACGCATGCAAATAAGAACACGTTCAGCTACTCTTTTGTTGCTTTTCTTTCGAATCCCACTTTTCACTCCAAGCTTACTTTTTGAGGGTGATGAAGAAATATTAGCAGAAGCACCATCATGGTTTGGATGTACTTCTGACTCGCTGCTTTCTGATACAACTCTAGCATTGGAAGATGCACTTTCACTTTGATTACATCTCCTCCTGCCAACAGAACCGCCATTGGATTTCTTTCTGGGAGAATGACGGACACCAGCACTACTGGAGGAAGGAGTTAGTTCTTCAAAAACATGAGATGTCTGAGAATTCACTGTAGCCATGCTTTCTGATTTAGCAATCTGAGAAAATCACAAGTCAAGAAGAATTATGCTAAAAACCTGAAGCTTTAACAAGTAAACTATTTCAGCATAGGATGATGCTCAAGTACTTATGCTTTCAAAAACGGACTGAGTTCATACCAGCCTGTAGCAATGAATACCACAAGGTGCCCCTTCATCTGAGCTGCTCAAAGGATGTTGTTTTTCCACCTGAAATAGAAGGGGAATAAATAGGTAGCAAAAAAATAAGCAAGTAGTTTCTATAGTTCACCAACATACAGGGAAAACTAAATCCTGAGAACACCCATGTAATCTACAATCGAAAACCTGGAGACAACAAGAGTAAGAAAAGAAAAAAACAGTCAGCACACAGAATAACACATATATTAACAAATTCTTCAGAATGTTCTAACTGCATAAGTAAGACTTGTACTGGTACTTTACCAGACATCGTCGACAAAAAAGGTTGTCAAAAGAATCCAATGATGCGTCCAGATCTTTATCCAGAAATCCATCATAAACTTTCACATCCAATTCACCTTCTTGCTTTTCTTTGCAATTTTCAGGTTTCTCCCTCATAAGAAAATGTTCATATCTTGCCTGTATAAGATGTTCGATGGTGTTTCATACCTCTGTAAATGCCAGCAAAAACTGAATGGGAAACAGGTAAAACCCAAGTTCATACTAGACTGATTCACATCAAAAACAAACTTTAAAAATCTGACATTTGTTTAAAAAGTGTAGCTGGACAATGGAACAACAAGCATACTGGAGAAAAGACATTAATAACATACCTTAATTTCACAAGGACTCTTCCCAAGGCACTGAGCCAATGTATCCAACACATCATCAGACAAACCAGCCTCTTGTATAGTCATTCTGGAAAAGGAAATACACATTGTAAATGAAAAACTTTACCTAGAAATTAACAACAGTTATTTATAATTAAAAATTATGAAAACATATATTGTAGATGAAATTTTCATTTTGTTAATTCTTTCCATTTACCATTAACATTATGTATTCATCAAATTTTCAAAGTGCCCTGCTTTCTAGCCACCAATTACTATGGCTGCCAACGGAATTACAAGAGCCTGTTGGCTGTTACTGGGGACAAATAAGCTGCCAACAGAATCACAATCCAGGTGTAGAAAATAGAAGGGCACAATAACTATTCTATAGCAATATAGCACCCATAAGCATTTACAATATAGCACCCAACTGAAAACATTTGCCACCCGATTCTCCAATTTATTCTCATATTTCAAACTTTGATAAATAACTACTTGAGCAGCTACGTTCTCAAAGGTGAAGCATTTGAATCCCACTTCCACAAACAAAACATGTCTAATTTAATTATATTTTTCTTTTTCATTTTTCCCCAATAAAAATACTTGAACTGAGGACACACCACGACAATTCTGACCCTTTCAGGTCTGAGTGTAAACAGGCCTTAGAAAGCAAAAAAGCGATATTTTGATAGACTTCAACATGGAACAAGAGTCAGGTGAATAACATCTCCGTCTTTGGATGCTTATGCTCAGGCACAAGCAAGACTTAGCGTAAAAAAAAATTTACAACTGTGAGTAACAAAGTGATAGGAGTACACACTTAATGAAATCAAAACTTCACCGGAGATTATAGAATGACAACATCACAACAAAAATTAAAGTACATCTAGAAATGATACTGAATAGATAACTATTCAATGGAACACCGGAGATTATAGAATGACATCACAACAAAAATTAAAGTACATCTAGAAATGATACTGAATAGATAACTATTCAATGGAACATATACTAATCAGATATGAAAACTATTAGAATGACAGATGAGTAGGCGAGGATAAGTATTTTGTAAAGAAGGTGATGATGATAATTATGATCATTATGACAAACACAATTAAGATCTGAAAAGTGAAAACTTTAGAATGACAGATGAGGTGTTATTAACCGATCATTTGGTAATTTGAAGTGAGATTTCTGAAGCTTGGACACTTTTTTATTTCACAACATAAAGTTAAGGAATTTCAAGAACCCTACAAATCGTTAATTATGGTATGGGCATAGCATACTAGTATTTGTTAGATGGTTTTTAACTTCCTGTGTCTACTTGCAAGAGCCTTCTTACCTTGAGATTACCTAGCTATATCTCACGCCGTATGATGTACCTTTCTATTTTTTGAATATTGATTACTGCTACATTACATTTGTTAGATGATTAAATATCTAGTCGATGTTAAAAGCACATGTACTACTTCCCAACATTCATATCTTTTTGCCTCATGGTTCTTAATGTTATCAATTTATCACAATCTTTCTGATTTGTTTTTAATGAATTATGTTATTAAAAGACGACGCCAACCAGCCTGCAGGTTCCTTCCATTTTTCTTTAAAGGTAAGTGAACCACCAATATAATACATGATGAGAAACAAATTTGGAGGTATAGTACATGTAGCATGTTATGAGGTATAATCAGCAATCCACGTATATCTTTCATCTTGGCTACTCACAGTCACGCCAGACTATTTCATCTTTACAACAATTTTCCCATAACTCTCCTTGAGAACAAAACAAGAGTCCGTTAACATAAAGAAGCAGTGGTTGCTCGTATAGTTTGCAATTGCCAATCTATACTCTGTTTATCCCTGTTCTGAACTGTACTATTTTCTAACAATCACATTTTTTATACATTATTACCAATTATAGATTATTGGTCATGAAATGTATTTATTCTTATTATGTTAGCCAGATGAGGAAGTTATGATTTTATCACCTGTATGATTTTCCATACAGTAATAATGTAATATTCACCTGTACTGCAGCAACCCGAAAGAGCTCAAAGAAACCTATATTTTGCCTATTCTGCTGTTTTTTACTCAAAAAGGATTTGGAAGGGGCTTGAAAGTACTTTAGTAGACCTCACTAGATCTTATGTGGGCCTGCCATGCAAAATAACTTCAAGGCCTGAGTTTGGAGCCAAATGGAGGGAGGTGTAAGCAATCTAAAGCAGCACTTAACAAGGCAGTATACTGTATTAGGAATAATCTTTTCTTTCTCTTGAGAGAGCTCCGTGATTCCCAATGCATAAAAGAAAACTAGAGGTCTAAAAATTCTTGATCTATAGTACATCAGAGTAAAGAATATCAAAAACGCATTTTAAAAAGTACTTGAAGATTTGAAATTTTAGATGCGGTTTATATTACTTCTGGTAGTTTTCTGCAACCATGCATAGTCGATAGATTCATTACCATCAGGTAAACATATTGATCAAGCTAAGAAACAACATACAGTTGCTCACAATGAAGAGTATTTAATATTTCAAACAACATGATCTTTGACTCATTACCATTCTTCATCTATCCAAGGCCCAAAATAATGAATAAAAACAGGTTGAGTGCTCATTTGAACCAAGACAAGCCTATACCTCATAATGTGCTAACACCTTTAATTTTAGCATATAAGTATCGGTCAGGTACTGTCTACGCGTATATTCAATCATCTCTAATACCCAATTAATGTCATACGTAGAGATGATACATTTTCATACCAAAGTGGTTGTGTAAACTGTAAACGCTTATTACGTTCACGATACATACCCAAGGTCTTTTTTTCTGCTTTATCTGTGTTTCATTGTAATGCACGAGGAACCTCATGCAAACTGCCGTATTAAGTGTAATGAATCAACAATTATCTTAAACAATGAGCAAATTGGAAGAGATACACTCTAGGATTCAAGAAGGTAACAAGATATTCATCTTTGACAAGTAGGATTTGATTCATTAGTATCAAACAATTCTGTAACTACTGCTATTGAGGATAAATGAACAAAAGGAAAAGAGAATAAAGAACTATAAATATAAAGTTTACGCTTCTATGAATATTAATGTTCACTAACCGAAGAATATAATCTTCAACTTTTCCAAATTCTTTCTTTTCTTCTTCATCATCAACTATATCTTCCTCACTATCACTACAAATTAAAGCTTCGCCACAACTTTGGTCATAATAGATTCTTCTTCGACCAACAACAGACTGATCTTCTGCCATCCTTTGATTTCTGCCACACAAAAAAAGGATTATAGTCAAACTTTTCGAGGGCCACCATTTGAACTGTTGAATAAATAATTAATGGTGGGAAAAAATGGCATGTACAAAAGAAGCAAGAGGTTGCATGAACTTATTTATATGCTTATACCTTAAAGGTGTCTTTTCTTGTTGAATAGTCTTAATATTCACGGAAATCCAAAGGCTTTGAAGTATGCACAGGGATCAGAGATGACCAATTAATGGATGTACAAGACTTAAGAGTCTTAACACTTGTTTGTTCTTGTTCTTTATGATTGTGCTTGTATTTTTAAGAGTTGTTTACAAATATCCCCGTGTCACGGTGTGCGTGGGAGTGCAAGCATGGCAGTGTGTGCATGCGTCTGTTGATGCACGTATATGTGCATGTGTGCGCATAAGCGTATGTTGATGCATGTTTGTGTGGGGAAGGGGATTACATATTTTATACATAGGTTGTAGGAAATATCTATGAAAATTCATTTTAGACGATCCATACTGATGTTCCAAATAACAGATTATAATCTAACATTTCAAAACTCAAACCAGTTTTAAAGAAGCAGTTGGATTGAAAATTTCTAGTTTATACATCTCATAATCGAACAGCAGTCTATGAATATTTTAAAAGTTAGTGACCTTAAGTTGCTAGAATTATAGGATACAAAATTCTAAACCACTCATTTTTTTTATCAACCTAGGTTTTGTGATGTATAGATCACAATGAATAGTTTGGATCATCAAGACGGACGCTTAATGTGCATTTTCATACATAGACATGAACCTTTTAATAACACTCCATATGTACACTTCCTCCCTCTCTCTCAAGAGGAAGGTGAGATATATTGAGTATGAAATGCCACCTCATTAGGAAAAATGAGTTACAGATCATGCCATTTTGTTTTTTTTTTTTACAAACACTTCTAGGGAAAAAGGGTTTTGGAGCGTCACACTAGCTCCTTGATTAGTGTATTGTTGATGTGGCAAGCAGCCAATCACTTTATTTAAAGGGTTAGTTAAGCATTAATCCCTTAAATCTTCAATAATTCCACATTAGTCACTCAAAGCTTTAAAATTTCTTATACGTCTCTCGGATCCTATGGGGTCTCGCAATTTGGTCTCACAATGAAACAAAATATCCCTCAGTCAATTTACATACATATGCGTGCAGACATGCATGAATGCATCATGCATGCATGCATACATATATGCATACAGGTATAGATATATACATATCATACAGTAAGCAGGGAAGCCATCTTTTTAGAAAATACCATGATCAAAAGAAAATAAAATTTCTTGATAATAATTCACACGTGAGATGCTTTTCTATCTGTACCACAAATAATAAAATAAATGAAAGTCCTGCTTGTGCATTATAAGAACATGAACTGATGAAAGTATGGTTTAAGTAGCGAGTTTCTTTAGTTAAAGATCTATAAATTAGAGGCTGAACAAATATTAAAACCAAGGATTTTTAAGTGTACTTAAATCATGGCCAAAATGTAGGATTGAGCAATTGTTATGCGCAAAATCATAGATCTAACCAACATGCACTTTGGAAGATAGGCATGCCTAAGCTCTACACAAGAATGGCAATTCTCAACGACAGCTAAATAGGCAGACAACAGTTAAATAAAAGCATATGCGGAGGTGAACAAGATCCAAACATATTACTCAATTAAAATAAATTTTTCCTGATACTTATATGAAGATTTTGTAACGCGCACATATATATGTATTCCATCTATTTAATGGATACACAATGTTGTATGGTTATGTTTATTGTTACCTGTCCAAAAATATCCACGTAGTGTATGGAGGTAGTTTAGAAACTTCAGACAGTTTGATTGGACGAGTGGCATTCTTTCCAATAATATTGTTCCCAAACAAAACAGGAGATGAAGCATTTGAACTTTCTTCTTGGCAAGAATTGTCATCCTTTTCTCCACAAGACAAATCAACACCAGTCAGCATACCTAGTGCATCCTCTTGCCTTCTAGTCAACAAATCTGCACCTGATACAGTACTACCCATTGTAACATTCCTCCTAATTGTTGACAAATGATAGGCATGATCTGTGATAGCACTCAGTTTCTGCTTGTTCTCTTCCACTTTTCTCTGAAATATAATACATTTATTAAATGTATAGACTTGCATGTTAGTTAGCACAGAACTACACCAACAGTGAGGTTCTGCACCAAGTAAAAGTGGAATAACTATTAATATCAAGCAGCTAAGTTTGCAGAAGTTACCTTAACATAGGAACAACGATCAACGACGACTTGGTCCTTCAAGGAATCAATAATTTTTAAAACATATGGAGAAGCACAGCTTCCTTCTTTCGCTCCAATAATCTGTATGTGACATGCATAACCAATATCTCTTGTAAAATTATTGTTGGTTAGACATCTAGTGTGTACATGTTAAGTGCATGTCAGCACACAAAAAATTATATTTAGCGATGGTAACCTATATTTAACGAGGTATAACCAATTATTCTCTTGCAAATAGTTGTTTATTATAGATGGCATTCTGTGTCCATGTGTTTATTTGGGTAACCAAATTATAAACACAAACACCAATATTTGTGTGTTTGCTAGACAATAATCTACTTACATAATAGATACGTTTCTAAAAGGTACACATCTTTGTGTGTGTCTTACATATAGGCTTTCGATTGGGGTCTTGTTTTATCCTAGGATAAATTTATCTCATTATAGTCTTGGGATATATTACTCTAACAGAATATATGAATTAAATTTTTAATAATGCATTTGGTTCAATTTGTTATTAACACTTCTAATACCTATATCATATTCGGGAACATGTTATTATAAGGTGGTATAGGATTTGGACATAATAACAAATACCCACAATACTCTTCTACATATATGTCATGTATACCACCCAAATCATCCAATTTGTCGACTAACCCCCTAAATTAAGATATTTGCTATTATCCCAAGTTTGAACCTATAACCTTCTGCCCAAAAAATTTCTGAAAATTACAGACAACACTTCAAAAAATTAAAAGCTACAAAGAACCCCCTTAAGAAACAAAAAACTACATACACCTAGCTAAGAAATGCAAACAACACCATGGAAAATATGAAAGTTGCAAACATCCCCTTAAATTCCAAAATTACAACCAACCTCTGAAAAAAATCCAAAAATTACAGACCCATAAAAATCTAAAATTTATAACATACCCTGAAAATCTACGAAATTGCAAAACAAACCCTTAAAATATGAAAACTGCAAACAACCAAATTTCAGTTTTTTTGCAGGATTGTTTGCAATTGTTAAGATTTTCCAAAGGGCTTGTTTATAATGTTTGAAGTTTTAGGGGGTTGTTTGTAAGTTTTGGATTGCTTTCAGGGGACTTCTTATAATATTAGGATCTTTTAGGGTGCTATTGTAATTTTTAGATTGTTCAGGGGGCTATTTCCAATTTTTGAAATTTAAGGGGTCATTTGCAGTGTTTATATTTTCCAGGGGTTATTTGCATTTTTTAGTTTCAGGGGATTCTTTGTAATTTTGATTTTTTCAAGGAGCTCTTTGTAACTTTTTATGTTTTTAAAGATTGTTTGTAATTTTTATATTTTTTATTTTTGGGCAAAAGAAGTTCTTGAATTTGGAGGTTAAGTTAAATTTAACTAACAATTTGAGAAGGAAGTCAAAGGTATTTTTTAAGGGCAATGGGGTCCTTTCAGGTCTAATCCTAGTTGGGAAATAGTTTGAGTACTATAATAACATCCTTCCCCCTCCTTTGTTTAGTCAAGAATCTCTGACTAATTTAGTTAAAAGGACTAATTAGTCCAACCAAATCCTCCCTAAAAAATTTGAACCAAACACCCCACTATTTTATTACGAGCATGCACAATTAGTCCAATCCAAACATGACCATATATATGTATTACGAATATGCATGTACAAGGAAGGATACAACGAAATGGTAAATGAGAATATTATCATAAGATGGCTTAATTGCTTATACAAATCAATGATATGCACAATCAATCTTGTTCTGTATATCTCAAGATTAGTACACACAAGCATCCACTCAATATAGAGCTTTCTAATCAATGTATGAAGTGCAAAATTGATTGTCTTTAAGATGTTTGAATAATTATCTACATTATATTGTCTTGATCTATGATTTGACCATTTGAGAAGGCACCCAAATATCCAAATTTATCAACATGTAAAGTAGGTTAATAATTAAAATAGACAATGTTGAATGTCAATTTGTGTAATCAATTGGAACATTTCACAAAAGGACATCATCCCAACATCTATTGTATTTATTCTCATATATGTTCGACTTTTCCACATCGCATATTAGCTCGCTTTACAAAATGAGCGGACACTTCATACCCGGTGGCCTCTGTATGTTTGTGAGTGTTAGTATTTGCATGTCCGCTTGTGTGCATGCATGCATGTGTTTGTGCATCAAAAAGAGTTGAGATAAGCTACAATATGTTAGCATTTGAGTTGTATGGAAATGGGTATGGGTATCGATGCGGGTCTGCGACACGACAAACTTGTAAAATGTAAGGTACGAGGGCTACATATATATTGAAATTAATAATTTACATGAGATCATTATTATTCTTCTAATCCATGTATTATTAGCACTAATATTCCTATCACAATTTTTAAGTTTCTTTTACTTATGTTAAATAGTATATGCTGGAAACTACTCGTTTTTTAACAAGACACCTAAATAGCCCTTTAAAATTATAGTTTTTAACTTGGTTATGGGCTAAAACGAATATGACCTAGTCTAATGAGTTTCAAAAAATGGATATGAACTTAGAATATACACCCAGGAAGTGCAAGACAAGTGTTTTAATAAAAATGCATATCATATAATGGAATACATGTCTGAATAAATGTATGTGTATATCTAAGGAGTGTCCATGAAGTTTCAGTATAGATGTGTGTCGGCTACGTATTGGGTACGAGTATGGCTTCATGATAGAAGCACCCCCATTAACATAGGTTAGCATCCAAGATTGAGATACTACCATCCCAGATTTAAAATATAAGCCCTTCAATGAAAATTTGTGACGTTCAATTGGTATAAAAATAGCTAGAAATAAAATTTTAATGATTTAAACATGTTTTAAGCATCACAAAGGAAAATTACTCAATTATATGAAAATTAATAAACATTGTTTTTGTCCACTTACTATATGTGTGAAATACATCAAAATCATTTCGCCTTTCCTTTACTTGATCAGGTCCATAGGCATATATCTCATATCTCAGTTTAACAGGTTGGTTTTAATTTGGTGATACCGATCGCGTCTTGAACATCATTGATACTAGCATACCATGTTCGAGGCACAAATTTCAATTTAAGAGATTGGTTTAAATGTATGATGATAGTACTCGCATCTTGAATATCATTTGATAGTAGTATGGCTCAATTATATATATATATATATAGAGAGAGAGAGAGAGAGAGAGACTGAGCCGTAAGGAGAGGGTTTCTATATACGCATCATTGTTTGTGGTCATTGTTATCGAGGAACGCGCCCCTAGCGTGGGGCGTTGCAGGTTGGAACAATTGCACCCTGCACCAGAGACGAGGCGCTGCGCGCGCCTCGTGTACGCTTGACACTTGTGTCATGTAATAGGCTATTTCTTCTGTTTTTTTTAAATAATTTACATATTACATATTTACATCACGTAATAGACTCTTTCTTACTAGTTGCTAATCTATTCTCCATCTTTTCATGTTTAACATGTAAAAAAGAAACAATAATTAGTAATTTATTATACTTGTTTGCTAATTGTAACTTTCTTCTCTAACTAGCATGCTAACTAGAAAATTATGAACATGTAAATATGTAATTGTTACCTCTATTCTTCATCTTTTCATGCTAACTAGCAAATAGTATTTAAGAATGCTAACTAAAAAATTATAAACAGTCATGTTTTTTTAATTACTTAATTGTTACTTAAAAGTACATATATCATATTTTAAATAAAAATACATATTTCTTATTTGTACTTGCTTGTTTTGTTTCATAGACTTTTGCTTATGTTGGAGATTATCTTACATTGTGATTTGTTAAAACTTATGAATTTCTCTATGTTTGCATGCTAATTAAGACGCTTTCGTAATTTAGTAGGTGAGATTATATTTCTTGGTCTTTTTATGTGACAATTTATAAACATGTTGCTTATATGCTTATTTGTCTTATGTTGAAAAATATTAATTTGAGTTGTGAGTCTCAATTCAGTGAGGCGCGCACATCGTTGTGCACCTTGCGCATTGTGCGCTTAAGGGGCCTTTCAGCCCCACATTGCGTCTTGCGCCTCGATAACAATGTTTGTGGCTAAGAAATAAAGTGAAGGCATCATTAAAGCTTTTCTTTCACACTACCAAACCAAGTAGGACATGTATTATATTTTATAAAGAATGAATAATATAGTGTTGGACTTGTAAAAATATATCAATATCCAAGTAAAAGTCTTCAGATTCTAGGAACAGACAAGCAAATATAATCTACATATTCAAGTCGTAATATGGAAAAAAAGAAAACACGGTTTCTTTCTTAGCCCTACTTATGTAGTTAAGGATTTTGCAGCTTATTATCTTGGTAAATTGTCAATTTCACTCCTTAAATTTCAAAGAAAACAATTCATAACAAGTTTCATCCTTACCTAGGTAACATCCGCAGATTCTAGTAGAATAATGTCTTATGCAAGCTCACTAATAGAGTTTTAAAGTATCATTATCCTTTTTTGGTTAAATTATTCTATAAGATTTAAACCATTAAGGAGTTGTACATAAAAATAATAAAATCAATATGACATGAGTAACAACTATTATTCGTAATAATTTTAATTCCTAAGGGCCTATTTTATTAGAAAGCATATGTAAACAAAATTATTATATAAGGAGTTACTGATAGAAGCTATAGTTATTATAGTTCACATGTCAAATTATGATTTTTCTTTTTTTCTTTTTTCTTTTTCTTTTTCTTTTGTGGGTAAGATAAATATAAAAAAAAATCCATTTAGATCTTCGATCCAGTAATCAACATCTATGTCTAATTGCCACATGAGATACAAATGAAAATAAATAGAAAGGCAGGAGCAACATGAGCACACAAGTACATTGTCCTCCCTATGATGTTTCAGCTTTGCAAGCAATGCACGACCTGCTAGTTTCCCACGTGAATCATCAAACCTAAGGATCCCAGCTATACAATCTGACAACAAAGTGAGACACTTTTCTCTTTTTACAGATTAAATCTACAGTAATCCGTGAATCATTTTCATTGGATATTCTTCATCTACATTCTCCCAAATATATGAATGAAATCTATCTATGCCACAAGAGTCACATGTTGGAGATAATCGCACCAGTCTGAGTCTGGCCATCTCCTAATCCAGACCATGCACAGGTTCACAGCTTAGGACATCATTACTTAGGCTTAGGCGACCTTCGATATGCTTTCCTTACGTAAAATTGTTCTACCTTCACGTTTCTTCCTTATGAACATCAGACCATTCTAAACCTATAGTCAATAGTAACATAACAAATTTCCATAAAAGCTTCAAGTAAATGAGCTCAATCAACATTTTCTTCCCTCCTCAAAAACCCATCAAGGTAAACAAGATAGCAAGTAGCTTGTTCAACAACCCGCATTCAGATAATGGGCATTATTTGTGCACGTTTAGATTTAATACGCAGCCCTACCATATTAAAGCATCCAAGCAATTGACGAATAGCTCTCCATCCTATTGCACCACTTGCGAAAGAGACATAACCTTCAGCATTTTTTTTCAAAAGATTACAAAAACTAAAAATAAAATATTAAGCTCTCGATCAACTCTTATCAAACTTACGGCGTTACCAAGCTAATTTCCATCATATCAAGCTTTCACATAAAATCTAAAACCTTAAGTTGTTCGAGCAACATTTATAAAAGCATTCTCATCACCAAAAACCTGACTAGATTAGATAAATATGTGAAAAATAAGCTAGATTATAATAATTCATGGAAAAAGAAAGCTAGAGGCAGGCCTAAACAGAAGAAACTACAAACGAAGAACGTGAGGGGAAGAGTAGGGTTCATGTATCCAACCCCAAAATTCTGGAGGCTTTGTTGTTGTTATCCCTGTGCAGAAAAGGGACTGCATACAAAAGAAAAGGCTACTTGCAGCTTCTATTAAATTGAAAGATTAAACAAGCGAAATTCCATCTATCTATCCAGATAATAACATATCAAGCTTCATGTAAGAGTTCAAACGTTCAGCTATTCGACTTGCATTTATAAATTAGAGCAAACATGTGCAAAATGGAACAAATTCAAGGGCGCAAACTACAAAATCTAAAATGCGGAGGTCCAGCTGAGCAGAATCGGAGTCCGTTTCTCGAAAAGAAACGGATCGGGCTTACCTCCTGCTGGGTTCGACGAGATGGAGACAGTTCAAGCCACAAATTGAGTAAAATGGATGGGTTAACTCAAGAGAAGGACTTACATTATCGCCGCCGGAGATTTGACGGCGACTCGCCGTGGCCATGGGCTCCGACCGTCGCCGCCGCCGCCGTCGCGGATCAGGGTTTTGAAAGAGAGAGGGGCTCAGAATTTTTGACCGGGTGGTTGAGGGCCTTCTGACTCCTTGCTTATTACAGGTTAGGAGCTGGAATTGGGTCCGGTCCCGGGGGCAGTTCGGGTAGTGGGTTTCGCTCGGGAGAATTCAAAGAGGTACGTGCTTTGCACGTGTGAACTTTAAATTTTAAAGGGCTTTTTGAATGTTAGTTCCTCGAATCTTGAATATTTGACCTAGTCCCTCAAAATCATTGAAACTGCAATTAGGGCCCTCAAAACATCAGATTTCTTGCGGTGTGATCCCTCTGTCTAATTTAACATCTATTTTGTTAATGAATTTGAATCCTCTCCACTACAAAAAAGTAGTTGAGAGTAGTTGAGTGAATACTATTTTTAATCCCAACTATTAATTATACAGATGATGATTATGATATATTATAAATCTAACACCCACTGTATCCCCAATGTGTTGTACTCATTCCTAATTTGCACTTAGATAAAAAATCATAACCATATACTACATAACATATGGTAATGATTTAGTAGTGATCTTTCCACTATATTTTTTATTAGTGGAGAGGATCCGAATCATTTGTTAATTGGAATAGGGTTAGAACTTTTATTCCATATGGTAACAACTAAAATGCCGATGGGTGTCATTTTATCTAAAAATTCATATTTCCCTCGCTTGGCTCTCTTTTCTCTTGGTAGAAATGGGAGAAAAAAATTCCCCCCAAATATTATGAAATTCCCCTCATTTACCTCTCCCTACTTGATTGCAAGTTTCCCCTTTTAGTAAATGTTTCCATAATCTTGCACATTTGAGGAAGATAATTTTGCATATCAATTCTCATTTTGTGATGTTTTATGATTTGTTCTGATGATTTTGAATAAATATGGTAGCTTGCAATGTTACAAAAAGACGCTAGCCGAACTAGGCGTTTGAGCCAGCGCCTAGCACCTAGTGTCACGGGCTGATTCTTTCACCACAAACCTCACTCGAACCCGTGCGGCACTTATTCACTCTTTGCCTCACTAGAATGGCTATGTCAGCCTAATCCCTCAAACACTCACTCAAGAAAAGGGAAGAGAGCACTCATGAGTGAAAGTGGAAGCTCTTATTGCTTTATTACTTAGCAACTCTTGCCAAATGGAATGTCTTAACCCCCTATTTATAGGCAAGGCTAGCTTACAATGGATGGCTATGCTTAGCCTTCTAGATTGTTCTTACAACCAATGGTTATGATTGAGTCTCTAAACACTTCTCCTAAAATATCACCCTAGATATTTACATGGGAGTTTCCTAGAAACTTCTAGATACAAGATATTTATCATATCTTTATTATGTAAGAAAACTCTAGAAAACCCTAGGATTTTCATGGACCTAACCATGAATAAGTGAGTCCAAATACACCCAATTAAGCTAAAATAGGGTGGTTCATGACATTCTCCCTCACCTATCTGAGCGATGCCCTCATCGTTTAGTCTTCTCCTGACGAAACTTCTCAATCAAGTCTTCAAACTGCCACAAGAATCACGTCAGCTCCCAATTGTTCTTACTGTCGGGTAAGCTTTTCCACTTCATAAAGTACTCTAACCTCGGGTGGTTGTTGGCTTCACGAACCATCTTATCTGCAAGAATTTCTTCGGCCTCCTAGTCGAACTCCATGTGAATCCTTGTTGACGCTCAACTAGACTTTCCTCTATCTGGATCTTTCGTATCCTGATGATATGGCTTCAACATACTCACATGGAAGATCGGATGATACTTCACAATTGGGGGAAGCTTTACCATGTAAGCTACGTTCCCCACTTTCTTCTCGATCGGAAATGAGACCTCATACTTGTGTATCAAGCTCTTGTGTAGCCCTTTATGTCGATCTAATGTAGAAAGCCTGACAAGGACCAAGTCTCCAACTTGATACTTCATATGCCTTCGCTTCTTGTCGGCCTATTTCTTCATCTTCTTTGCCGCCTTATTCAAGCACGATCGTGCCAATTCGTTCTGATCTTGCCACCCCTTGGTAAATCGGTAAGCAACTAGGCTATTTTCCTTATAACCTGTAGCAATAGCGTTTGGAGTGAGTGGTTGCTTACCTGTGATGATCTCAAATGGGCTCCTCCTGGTAGACTCACTCCTTTGCAAATTGTAGGATAATTGGACTATGTCCAGTAGCTTCGCCCAATCCTACTGGTTGACACTCACATTGTGTCTCAAGTATACCTCTAACAAGTCATTTACCCGCTCTGTCTAGCCATTTGTCTGAGGGTGGAAGCTAGTGGAAAAGTTTAGATCTGACCCCATGAGTTTGAAGAGTTCCATCTAGAACCTTCCTGTGAAGCGGCCATCCCGATCACTTACGATGGACTTTGGTAGCCCCCAATACTTCACCACGTACTTCAGAAATAGTGGTGTCGCTACCTCGGCTGGATACTTAGCTGGGGCTGGAATGAAAATGTTGTATTTAGAGAACCAGTCAACCACCACCATAAGAATGCTGCATCCATCTGACTTGGGTAGACTCATGATGAAGTCTATGGAAATGCTTTTCTAAGGTCGCTCCGGAATAGGTAATGGTTCTAACAGTCCAGTCGGCGCTCTCTGCTCTGTCTTGTCTTGTTGGCACACAAGACAAGTCTTCATGTAGGCCTCAACATCATCCTTTATGCGAGGCCAATAATACGTCTCTTCTACAAGAGCTAGAGTTCTGTGCACACCTGGATGTCCTACCCATTGGGAGTCATGATATTCTTTAAGGATCTCCTGCCTTAGATTCCTAAACAATGGCATGTACATCCGTCTTCCTTTGGTATAAAGCAGGTCTCCTTCTATCCAGAACCTTCGAGTCTTGCCTTCTTTTACGTAGTCCACCATATTCTTGGTTGTAGGATTATGAGACTAACCTTCCATAATACGACCAAGTAAGGTGCTCTGAGGATGACTTATCATAGCAGCAAGTTCCATCTTCCGGCTTAACGCATCTTCCACTAAGTTGATTTTTCCCGGTTTATACTCGAGCATATAGTCAAACTCTGCCAAGAAATCCTACCATCGTGCCTACTTAGGAGATAACTTCTTCTGAGTCTAGAAATAACTGGTGGCCATATTGTTTGTCTTCACTATGAATTTGGACCCAAGTAGGTAGTGCCTCCAAACTCTGAGACAATGGACCATGGTCGTCATCTCCTTCTCTTGAACGGTGTACCGCCTCTCGGTGTCGTTTAACTTTTGACTCTCGTAGGTAACGGGGTGTCCTTCTTGCATCAACACCCCTCCAATTGCGAAGTCACTCGCATCAGTGTGCATTTCATAGGGCTTGCTAAAGTTGGCAAGAGCGAGAATTGGTTCCTCCGTCACAGCTCTCTTCAAAGCTTCGAATGCCCTCTAGCATTTTGAACTCCAATCCCACGCCTGATTTTTCTTCAGCAAGTCTGTCAGTGGATCCGCTAATGCTGAGTAGCTCTTTATGAATCTTCAGTAGTAGTTCACCAAGCCCAAAAATGATCGCGATTATGTCACCTTGGTAGGAGGCTCAACTCTAGTATGGCTCGCACCTTAGCTTGATCTATGCGAATTTTGCCTCCTCTAATGATGTGGCCTAAGAAGACCATCTCCTCCTGTGCGAACGAGCACTTTTCTCTCTTCACATAGAGCTCATTACTTCTAAGCGCCTAGAATACCTGCCTCAAGTGTTCCACATGCTCATCCATGTTTGGGCTATAAATCATAATGTCGTCCAAGTAGACTACCATGAAATGGTCTAGGAAAGGCTCCAATACTTTGTTCATCATGGTGCAGAATGTAGCTGGGGCATTGGTGAGACCGAGCAGAATAACTAGGAATTCATAAGAGCCATACCTGGTCACACATGTCGTCTTTGGTTCATCTCCTTCAGCAATCTGCACTTAATACTATCTCGAGTGCAAGTCAAGCTTAGTGAAGTACGTTGTCTGCCCCAATCTATTGAATAAGTCCACAATCAGAGGAATAGGATATTTGTTCTTCACAGTGATCTTGTTTAATGCCCGGTAGTCGATACATAGCCGCAATGAACCATTGTGCTTCTTCTGGAACAATACTGGGGCATCATATGGAGCCTTAGACGGACGAATGTATCTAGCATCCAACAACTTCTTAAGTTGTTTTTGAAGTTCCTCCAACTCTGGTGGTGCCATGTGATAAGGACCCATGACTGGGGGATGAGCTCCTGACTCGAGCTCGATCTTGTGATCAACCTCTCTCCTAGGTGGGGGCTTACTTGGCAACTTTGCGGGCATGATGTCGTAGTACTCCTCTAAGACACTTTAGATTTTCTCGGGCACATCTTCTCCCTAGTGTAAGTTTTCCTCTACCTTAACTGTAGTAATAACATTTGGCTCATGTCGAAGGATGCCCTTGGACACTTGTAAGGCCGAGAGCATTTTAGAAGTCACAGTCTCACGCTTGATCGGAACTGTGCATGCCTTGCCCTCTAGGATGCACATTGTGTTGGTATATGGAACCAACACGGCCTTCACCTTGTCCAAAAATTCCAAGCCAAAGTACTACGTCAAAGTCATCCATTGTCACGACCGTCAAGTCTTCTTGGCCGCACCATTGTCCGATGCTTACATCTACCTTCTGAGCCATGCCAGCTATGGGAGTGGGACTTGAATTGATAGTTTTAATGACACCCCCTCCCTTGGTGATCTTAAGATTCAACCTACTAGCAACATCGTGAGAAACCAAGATATGAGAAGCACCAGTATCTAGAAGGGCCTTGAAGGTTTTACCGGAAATAGTTGTCTCGATGAACATCACCCCCCGAGGCCTTGCATCCACTTTTGCCTTGATTGTATTGAGGAGACGAAGTGATTTGATTCAGGTCTCCTCATTTTGTTTCTCCTCTTCCCTATGAACTAGGGCCGCAAGATTGGCCCTCTTGGGATAGTCCATAGCCTTATGTGGACCGCTGCAGAAGTAGCATGCCAACTTCCTTGAACGGTCACCTCCTTTAGAGTTGTCATAGGACTTACCCTTCTCGGACGTTGACTTAGGTGGGAACTCTTTGGAAGGCTTATCCTTCTCTCCCCCACCTTTAGTAGGTATACCCCTTTTATCCTTTGTCTTGGACGAGTTGTTCACCTTCTTGAACTCAATCAGCAACTCGACTACTTGCATTGCTTGGGCAAGAGTCTGGACGTCACGCCTTTGTAACTCCATCTTGGCCCATCCCACGAGGCCATCCATGAATGAGAATAGAGAATCCTTGTCGCCCATGTCTGGGATCTCCAGCAGCAACTCTGAAAATTCTTTCACGTAATCAGGAATTGAACCTTTTTGAGTAAGGCGATGGAGTTTACCTCAAGCCTCATCCTCAGCATTCTCTGGGTAGAATTGCCGCTTCTGATCCACCTTAAATTCTTTCCAAGTAGTAATGGAGCACGTACCCTTTTCATATCCTCACATCATCTATGCCACCATAACATAGCGATGTCTTTGAGATAGAGAGGTATGGCTTGGATCTTGGCTGCATCATCCCTATATTATGCAATATTGAAGTATACTTCCATGTTCTATAGGAAGTTATCAATCTCCTGGGCACCCCTAGCTCCTTTATATGGCTTCGGTTAAGGAGTATCTTTAGCCATGAAAGGTTGTGAAATCATACCTCGAGTTGACAAGATAGCGTCATATTAGCTAAACTTTTCTCTAAATTCAATCATCTCCTTCAGGAACATTTCTCCTTGGCTCCGTAAGAATACACACTCCTCACGTATGGATGTGATCCTTGTTGGAGTATGTTGACGGCGGAGTTCAAGGCCGGCTGCATTTCCTCCTGAAGCTTGTCTTCCGCAGACTCTAACTTCTCGATGCGCTCATCGAAAACCTCCATCTTATACATCACTGTAAGCTCTACCTTAGCCAATCGTGCCTCTAATGTCGTCATGATATCACGATATTTCTCCCTACATTACCTTGGAGCATCCTTCGGATCCACCACACCAAGTACTTCGGAACGAAGGTCGGAGCTCGACATTATCACTTTCGAACATTGGCTCTGATACCAAATGTCACAGGCTGATTCTTTCACCACAAACCTCACTCGAACCCATGCGGCACTTAGCCACTCTTTCGCTCACTAGAATAGCTAAGTCAGCCTAATCCTTCAAACACTCACTCAAGAGAAGGGAAGAGAGCACTCAAGAGTGGAAGTGGAAGCTCTTATTGCTTTAGTACGTAGCAACTCTTGCTTGATCCAAATGGAATGTCTTAGCCCCCTATTTATAGGCAAGGCTAGCTTACAATGGAGGGGTATGATTAGCCTTCTAGATTGTTCTTACAGTTAATGGTTAGGATTGAGTCTCTAAACACTTCTCCTAAAATATCTCCCTAGATATTTACATGGGACTTTCCTAGAAGCTTCTAGATACAAGATATTTATCATATCTTTATTATGCAAGAAAAGTCTAAAAAACCCTAAGATCTTCATGGACCCAACCATGAATAAGTGAGTCCAAATGCACCCAATTGAGCCAAAATGGGGCAGTTCGTGACACTAGCACCTTGGCTGCGCCTAAGCATTTGATTATTTTTTAAATTATTTAATTATAATAATTGATAAAAATATATATTAAATTCATATAAATTTGCCAAAAATAACAATCTTAGATCCATAATAAACCATGCATACTTAATATTAAATAACCAAAATAATAACTAAAAAGGTTATAGAAAGCGCTAGGAGGCCTAGGCGTTGCACCTAACGCCTAGAACTATGAGTTTTCTTTTTCTTTTTATTTTTTAATTACAATAATTGAATTAAATGTTAATGTCATAGAAAGTTAAAGTTTCGGACTGGTGTTTAGGTGAATTTCTTTCTTCATTTAAGTGGTGGTCGAGGAGGTTTAGCTGAAGATCAAAGGAGTTAATAAAGGTGTTCATATTTGGAGGTTAAAGGGGTTTAAAGGAGGTTAAAAGATATAGAGGCTGCAGCATAAAAATCATGATCCATACCTAAAGGGTGCAGTCCACATAAGCAGATAATGCTCCCTTAAACACTCCTAAAATCTAGGTGGGTAGCCTCGATACCACCTAGACGCTAGGTACTAGATAGGTGACCTAGGTAACGCCTAGGTTTAGGCAGACTAGGCGGATTATTTTTAAAACAATGGTAGCTTGTGGTTCTTTTAAGTTCATTATTTTGTGCGAATTTACTTCTTTTTTGGTAGAGATGGACAAATGGATGTAGAGATTGTACTGAGATACAATGATTATCGAGGTTGTGTGTGCATTGAAATGTGAAAGAGCAGGGTTAGGGGCAAAGAAAGACCATTGAAGAAGAAGGATTTTAATAGGTTTGAATTTTGTTTTCTTATAAACAGGTCTAAGTGGGTCTAAACAGGTTGGGTTTTGTTCACATGATTAAATATCAATGGTATAACAGGTAGACTAAAAGTTAGATTTAAAGAAATATTCCTTTATATGCAAACATTGTTAACCGGAGAGACCTAATTGTAAGAAATCTGATGATTTTAGGGAACTAATAGCAATTTTAATGATTTGATGAGCTAATTTGGAAACTTGAGGGACTAATATCTTTATAACCCAAATTTAAATTGGCATCTCAAGCTTTAAATCAAATGAAAGAACCACCATATTATTACTTTATTTTTCATAGTTATTTGTTAAACAGTTCACATAATAAAGGCTAAATTACTATATTTGCATGAAAAGTGACACGTTTTACCAAGTAGGTATAAAAAGTAACATCGGTAATAATGAAGTATAAGTGAATCATTTTTTACAATAAAGCTACTACAATTGCTGACGGTAATTTTTAAGCATCAATTTTTTTTTTAGTTTTTGCTCACATCCCTTAAAAATCTCCCATATTTAACACATTACTTTGCCATCGTGATTTTTGGATAGGAAGAGGTGATGTTCGTGGTGAAGAGGGAGGATGGAGAGGATAAAGTTTTTTGGAGAGCAGAAGCGGTTGTACTAGAGAAAGAGTAGAGGAGGGGGAGAAGAGAGGAAAGGAGTATGGAAAGGGGGGGGGGGGCAAGTTTGGAGATGGAGAGAGAGGAGGCGAGGGTGAGAATTTGGGGGAGAAGTAGGGGGCAGAATGTGAGATCCCCAAATTATTGTCCCACATCAATGGGTGAGTGAAAATGTTGAGTGTTTATAATGTACGTCATGGGGTTCAAGTGTAATATCAGCTAGTTAATTTTAGTCATGGATTGAGCCAAACAAAGCGTTATACTCGATGAGTCCCATGGCTTGCAGCACGCTAATGGGCCCACAGGCCAAGAACATAACAAATGGTATCAGCGTAGTTAGCCAGTTGAAAGTATTAAGCTAAGTGTTATGCGGGGCTAAGTTCCACACTGCATGGATGTGGTGGGAGCCACCTCTACATCCCATATGAGTTATCTCTAAACTTTATATTACCTGGGGGTGATATTGGGATGTGCTAATTGTCATACGGTAATGAGGACATCTTGTAATTAGGGTGGAGTGATTATGAGATGCCCAAATTATAGTTCCACATTGGTGGGTGGTGAAAGTGTTGAGTGTTTATAATTTAAGTCATAAGGTTCAAGTGTAACATCAGCTAGTTAATTTTAGCAGTGGAGTGAGCCAAATAACGCGTTACACTCGATGGGTCCCGTAGCTTGCACCGCCCCTACAGGCCCGTGGGCCCAAGGCGTGACACAGAAGAAGATGAAGTGGCGGAAGGAATGTGAGATTGGGGAGTCCTGGGGGTTAGGAAGAAAGGAGGATGGAAGGGATGGTCTAAATTAAGGATAGAGGAGAGGATGGATGGAGAGAGAGGGATTATATATATATATATATATATATATATA
>BQKN01064012.1:0-29342 GCA_022839385.1 Asparagus kiusianus
TACTTTTGCAATTTAGCCCCTCAATAAATCACAATTACAACCTGGTATCTGCACATATAACCCCATGACTTATTTAAATACCTATTAACCCAACTTAATTGATCACTTTAGTGGGTTATCCTTAAAAGATAGCAATACACAATGATTAATCATATGTGCCCACAATTATATTTATTAGATTAAATCCAACACTTGACGTTTCTATTACTTTCTACTATATTCGATAATTTTTGATACATTCTAATATATCCACACTACATGAGAACATTCCACTATGTTTTAGAGTGCTCTTACACATTTCAGAAATATTTCAAAACGCTCTAGAATATTTTAGACTATTCTAGAATACTCGAGATTATTATAGAGAGGCTAAATTGCACTTGAATCCCTATTGTTTCTCAAAAAAGCACTTATATACCCTAAGTTTTAAAAGGATCAAAATCATAGCCCAAGTTGTAAACAAAAGTGTAGTTAGCTACCTTCTGTCAACTAGTCGTGAGAATATTCCGAGAATATTCTCACGTGCTGCCTTATGTGACTAATTTACTTGCCAATTGTCCCTAGTTGTTGCATTATTTACCATTCTACCAAAACCCCTGACTTTTTATTAAATATCATTCCTACTACTTGTTCTACTTCATCTTCTTCCCTATAAACCCAAATCCAATTCGCCCCTAAATAGACTTCCTTGCTATGTCAAAATCAATCAAAAGAGGTGGCTTTACCTTAAAAAATGAATCGCCGAAACTTGAATCTATGAAATCTCGGTATTTTTCTCTAATATGAAATGCTAAAATTGGGACCACCTACTGCAATTCATTGTGCTCCTCAATGAAAAATTTGGGAAAGAGAAAAGGATTTTGGGAAAATTGGTTGTAATTATGAAGTTTTGGGAGTTTTAACCATGGGGAGTTATTTAGGTAGAAGGGTATTTTTGTCTTTTAAGGTTAAATTTACATCATTATCCAACTTCACATGCGAACAACTTAGGGTTTTTTTTTTCTTTATTTTGAAACTTGAGGTATATAAGCGCTTTCTTGAGAAACAATAAGGCATTTCAGTGCAATTTAGCCTTATATAGAATTACCGACCTTGCCATGCCTACATGGCAGAAGTAATGATCTTTGAGGTGGGATGTGACATAGGGCAACTCAAGCAATTCTCCTGTCGTCATGTCATATCTGACCTGGTTACGTCGGTAGCCGTGCAAATCTCTTTTTTTTCCCTTTCCTTTAATGACATAAGTCTTGCCCATGAGAGCCAATCTGAAGTGTGATCTAACAAAATGAAGAATTTAACGAAATACACAGGGAGACAAGTCTTCATCAAACTAAATAGAGATTAAAACATAGGGGAAAAAAAGAAAGTAAGTCGTGATTTCATGTGAGACTCCCCATCTTATTTCTAAAGTCCCTTAGGTTACCGCTTACTTAGCTTAACTAATCGGCTGACTTGAGCATCAGAGGCGCGCATTATGTTGAGGACATTGCTAACAAACTTATCTATTGGAGTTAAAGTTGCAATTTAGACCCAACTACTAAAGTGCTAATTAAGTTCCAAAGAAAGGACTAAGTTTAAACTTAAAATGGGGTAGAGGTAATTACCCCTCCATTTTGTTAACAATAAATACGAACCTAGTAGGAAGAAAAGTCCCCTTTTTCCTTTTTTTTCCCAGTTCCCATTCATATCTATGCTCATAGGACATATCTATGCTCATAGGACAGGTGAGCTGGAACCTACATACACTCACCCACATAGTCCCCCACCACTTTTGATGGATTCGAGCTGTAAATGTATTCCCCCGTTCCCTATATAAACCCATCCCTCATCTCCCCTTTCCATTCAACACTAAATAACACAATCCTAATCCCACTCACCGAAGGCATGGATTCAACATCCACCGTTTCCATGCTCTTCCTCCTCTCCTCTTTCCTCCTCTTCATCTTCCTCCCCTTCCTCTGCCTCCTCTGCACCCTATCTTCAAAGAAAAGGCCCACTAGCTCAAAAGCCCAAAGCCCACCTCTCCCTCCAGGCTCCATGGGCTACCCTTACATCGGCGAGACCTTCCAGCTCTACTCCAACAATCCCAACACCTTCTTCGCCCTCAAACAGAAGAAATACGGCCCCATCTTCAAAACCCACATCTTGGGCTGCCCCTGCATCATGGTCTCAAGCCCCGAGGCCGCCAAATTCGTCCTCGTCACGAAAGCCCACCTCTTCAAGCCCACGTTCCCCGCCAGCAAGGAGAGGATGCTCGGCCCCCAGGCCATCTTTTTCCAGCAGGGAGAGTACCACGCCCGCCTCCGGAGGCTCGTGCTACGGGCATTCATGCCTGACGCTACCCGCGCCAGCGTCCCCTGGATCGAGGACGTCGCGCTGCGCGCCCTCCGGTCCTGGGACGGGCGGGAAATCAACACTTTCCAAGAAATGAAAACCGTAAGGCTGCTGTGTTTGCTAGCTCTGGAAAAAAAAAAAAGTAGAAGAGGGTGTCGGTGTGCTCATCAAGAAAATTTCCCTGTTGATTTCTTTTTTTTTTTTCCAGTACGCGTTTAACGTGGCGCTCCTGTCGATATTCGGCAAGGATGAGATATCGTCCATCGAAGAGCTGAAGAAGTGCTACTACACATTGGAGAAGGGGTACAACTCCATGCCTGTTAACGTCCCCGGGACTCTGTTTCGCAAATCGATGAAGGCCAGGCAGCAGCTGGGCCAGATTGTTGCGAAGATCATCTCGTCGAGGAGGCAGAGGAATGTAGAGGGGAGGGATCTGTTGGGTTCGTTCATGGAATCGAAAGAAGCCCTCACTGATGACCAGATTGCCGATAACATCATTGGAGTCATTTTCGCCGCTCGTGATACCACCGCCAGTGTCTTGACCTGGATCGTTAAGTATCTGGGAGAGAATCCTAGCATCCTCAAAGCTGTTACGGTAAGTGTTGAAGCTGCAAATTTATCCAGCTTAATTTCCCACCCCACAAAAATAAAAAGAAAAAATTAAAGTCCCACGCACGCAGCTAAACCGATGTACAATTTTGTCTCCTGTAGGAGGAGCAGGAGGAGGTGATCAGAGAAAAAGAGATGGCGGGGGGAGGAGACAAGACTCTAACTTGGGCTGACACGAGGAGGATGCCTTTTACTTCGAGAGTGATTCAGGAGACCATGAGAGTTGCTTCCATTCTATCCTTCACCTTCAGAGAAGCGGTAGAGGATGTGGAGTACGGAGGTGAGATATTATTGAGTTTTATTATTTTGTTATTAAGTCGGAAGATTATAGAGCTTTATTTTCAACTCGGGACTAAAGGGGCATGTTTCTTCTAACTTGTACTGCAGGGTACCTCATACCGAAGGGATGGAAAGTCCTCCCCCTGTTTAGGAACATACACCACAGTGCAGACAATTTCCCTGAGCCTGAAAAATTTGACCCCTCGAGATTCGAGGTAAAAAAAAAAATTATTTGAAAAAAAGTTGGAAAAAAAATTAAAAAAAAATAAAGAATAATATCTTTTTCAATCATATATTCTATCGGGGGCGAAATCATCTGATCCCTTTCATCATGCAGGCAGCACCAAGGCCAAACACCTTCATGCCCTTTGGCAGTGGGACCCACTCATGCCCTGGAAATGAGCTGGCTAAGCTGGAGATTCTGGTCCTCCTCCACCACCTCGCTACAAAGTACAGGTAATCACAAGCCCACACCATTGCCATTCACATGAGTCGTTATCATTATCAGCCTTTCCCATAATTAGTAACACACAAAAAAAAAAAAAAAAAGAGTCCGTGGAGCTATAAAATTTCCCCTTCCTGATTCTGATTCGATCATTGCTGGGTATCTTTCAGGTGGTCACTGTCTGGATCCGATACTGGAATTCAGTTCGGACCTTTCGCTCTTCCTCTGAACGGACTGCCCCTCACATTTTCTCTCAAGACGGAGAAATGAGGGTTGGCTCGCTTAGTGAAAAAACCTAACATACTATCGGAACTTATAGCGGCAAAAAAAAAAAAAAAAAAAAAAAAAAAACACTGACAAGCTCTTGTAGTCGAAAGCGATTGCAATTGCTCTACTGGATGGCAACAGGGTCATATATCATATACGGATACTAAACCGAGAACGGCATCGAGGAAGTAGTTTTCATTGTTAACGGGAGAAGTAAAGCAAAGGCTCCTTCCCTCGAGTTGTAGTTGTACAGGCATCGTCGGCGGCGCGTATACTAAGAGATTCAGGGTTTCAAGTAATCAGAATAACGGAATAGCGGACAAATTTTTTTTTTTCTTTTTTCGTGATTTTCAAATTTTCTTTCGGTCGATTTTTTTTTCCCCGAAGGGGGGGGAAAAATTGAAAGAGAGGAATCATAAGAGACGTCGGTATTGTTATTCATCAAGTCGTATCAAGGATACAGGAATAACAAATATGAAACTTTCAACATATTTCTTTTGAGTATGGTATTATTAAATGCTAATCGTCTCTACTGACCGCCAAGGATCGTGATCCCATAAAACTATTGTGCGAATTGACTTCTCCCTCTCTGAATCATTAACATCCCCCGTTCAATGATGAGTAATAAAAAGTAAACTTTGGTAGGCGTTGTTTATTAGAATTTGTCAACTAGTGTGGGTTTGGACCACATCAGGCGCTAACATTAAGAAATAGCTGCAAACTCGGTCAGAAACTATTTAATCGAAAGATTACTTCTTCATCAAAGAACCTACAGTGACTTGTAATTTAGTCCGAGATTTGGATGGGATTTGACTTAATTACCGATTTCTTCTTGATTAATTATAAGAACTGATAAAGAACAACGTCAACTGGTCATGTCAGCACAAGCTAATAACACCTGTGAAGATTGTACGTACCGTGGAGATTATTCTGGTCATGGTATCACAGCACGCTCCATGTTTTTCAAGAGATTATATTGTTGACCTTATTAATATCAAACCACATAGCCCTCAACATCGTATACGGAGGTCTTTCCACGTGTCCCACAAAATCTCATCAGAAGAAAAAAAATTTATTAAGAATTAATGTTAGCTTTGTATACAACTCATTAGCTGAGTTGTTATGATAAACTGGCTCTACACAGAATGTACGTCTTAGACTCGGGAACCTTCCTAATTTGCTTGTAAGATTAAACCAACTGTCATTAGATCTAACGCAGGTTGTTTAATTTTATATCGCCCACAGTTGCAAGTTCAGGCCAAAAACAATGAGAAATGGTCCTGTAACTAATCTAAAAGAGGTCAGATCTAATCAAGGGGTCAAAAAGTTTAAAAATATATTTATCGAGAACCAGATTCAAAGTTTCCGTGGGCAAATGTGAGGCTCTTCACAACCCTTAAAGGATGATATATCTCTCTCTATTATTACTACTAATTAATTTATTCATTAAATCAAAGCTTTAAGTTGACCGCGCCTCTCTAATCCCCATGAAGACTCTTGGGGGAGCTCTCTAATTAAGCGACAGAATACGGATCAAGATGAGACAAGTAGCATCTGATACTCCAAGTAAAAGAATCTTCAATCAGTAATTTTTTGCTCAGAAAGGGGAAAGGAAAATATTTGTATCTTTGTTCTTAAATAGACGCGTACTGTTCAATACTTGAAGCCTGCTCGGGATCAAAATGCTACAATGCCCAACTTCAACTCTGTTGCTATATGGGAAACATGCGTTTGGGAAGTAACACGTATACACGTTATACCCGTTATTCTTAATTTTTCAAAAATACTATCAAAATTTGCTGACACATGTTCATCTCTTTATAATTACATCAACCTGTTCATCCTTTGAATATAGCCCGTAACTTGAGTTTAGCCAAGGTGGCATCTCTTTAATAATCACCGTCTAATTAATTACTCGTCTGAGGTCAGTACATTAACGTTAATCCTATCTTCATCATCAACCCTTATGTAGTTCCATAACTACCTTTGTCCAGGAATTAATTACTAATTTGTGAAACCTCATGCCTTCTGTTTATATAACCCCAACTTTGTAATCTAATATTTAGTAGAGTCTCAAGCAAGCAAATGAGAAAATGAGATAATCCTTATATCATTCACAACAAGAGCGTTGCCGACAAATATTTTCCTAATCCTATTCTAATGAACAAATATTCTAATCTTTTATACGTATCTCTTTTTGAACGAGGTTTAAATTAAAGATACTTGGCTTCGTATGAAATGCGCTATATATTATCATAGTACCGTCCATATGCTAGCGAGCAGTTTAGTTTACTGAAAAGCTAATCTTGTATTGTCAAGCTAATCACAATGTACCACATGCAGATTGAAGTATTAAGTGTTTTTTCTACTATTGGCCGGTGCCAAATCATTTCCTTCCATTGTTATTTGCTTCCTTCTTACTTTCCACTCTATCAAAGAGAAATTGACAGCCTGCTTCCAAGTGTTCTTTAAAGTCGGAGAGAGAACAAAAAATGTTTGTTCTCTCTTGACCATAAATTTATAATATATTCATCTCAAAAGTTAGTAGAAAATTTTGTACGAAATGCACTTATGCGTCTAGATACTAGAATCCAAACTTTATAACATGGAAAAGAATTTTACAGCACACAATGCAACCACATCGGCACGTACAAATATCTGCGGATCGAGTTAACACAATGAAGGGTATAGATAAGAAGAGGAATTTGCACCAGTGGAAGTTGCATGAAAAGAGTGTGGTGATTGAAGAAGCAAATGAAACTATAAAGTCAACAACAAGAAGTTTTGTAACCACAATAGGTATGGCAATAAGAATCAAAACCTTATCTCTTCGAGCTATGAACCACAATTTGAAGAGAGAAGAAGCCCTCACAAAAGAACAAACATGATACTACTGCTATAGCTTCATAATTTGCATCGGGCCAGTGGACTTGAATCCAAATGGAGGAGAAAATAGGATCAATTCAATTTTACCCTTTGCATGTGTAAAATAAAGAAAACAAAGATATTGTTAAATGTTGTATTAGTGGGAAGTAGATAATTAAAATAAAGAACACTGAGATTAAAATTAAATTGATATTTGAGGTTTTTACTTGTAATCATGACCACAGAACGAGAATTGTTAAACATGGAAAAATTCAGAGGAGAGTCCAAGGTACTAGAAACAATAACTGTTTGAAGAAGTTGAAAACGATAACTATGAGCATCAATTTAACGTCTTGTCACAATTGCCACCACACATTTTGCATTCCTTAATATCTTCAGGTAGGAGTGAGTTTGAAGTTTTGTGCAGGTTACAACGACACTTATCAGAAAAAGAAATTTCTTTTTTTGATGCATTAACATGCATGAAATTTAGACTAATAGGGACTAGTAGGAAAATAGAAAAAGTAAATACGGACTTGTTATTTGGGGGCCAAATTACCAGAAAATAAGTTGGGCCAAATTACCAGAAAATAAGTAACCAAAAAGGCCCCTTAAGTCCCACATTGAATTCTGATTAATAGCCCAACCAGTATCTGAGTCGATCTTCAATAAAGGGCTCAAGTGAAGCCCATTCTAAATTTTGTAGTTTCTTCTTTAAATTCAACGTTGTTATAATTGCTATAAAAAAAAGGGCTTTCTTTTGCTCTCTCTTGAAAGTTCCATAGCTTTAGGAGTTCGATGAATTGCCTGAATGAAAGTGTTTTTTTCCTGGTTTTATAACAGATTGTGGAAGTTTGATAGGCACTAGTAAAAGACGTAGCCTCCTAGACGGATTATCCTAAACGAAAAAATAGTTGACGACAATATCGACGGAAAACATCCGTTTACGATATTCCGTCTAGGATGAATCACCCTAGATAGAAATTTAGATGAGACCCATGCAAAGAAGGTTAAAACACAAAGACTGTGCCCTAGTTTTTTGAAAATTTGCCCCAAATTCGAGATGGCAAGGGACTCAATGGTCGCGACCGCCGAAGCACATTCCAAAAACCCTAGAAATAACGTCTCAGCCCTCGGACTCCGCCGACCACGCCGAATCGACGGCCATGGCGGCTGAGGAGTACCGAGTGTGGAAAAAAAACACCCCTTACCTCTACGACTTCGTCCTTAGTCACACCCTCGAGTGGCCCTCCCTCAGTGTCGACTGGGTTCCCCCTCCTCCACCACCTCTGCCGGCGCAGTGGTCGCCAACCCCCATCACCTCCTCATGGGGACCTACACCTCCGACTCCTCCCCAAACATCCTCATGCTGGCCGGCGTCTCCTTCCCCTCCCCTCCATCCGACTCCTCCTTCCCTCCCGTGCCACTCCCCGTTTTCACCATCGACTGCAGGGCCTCGCATACCGGCGAGATCAACCAGGCCCGCCACATGCTGTAGAAGCCCAATTTGGTCGCGACGAAGATCTACGGGTCAGAAGTGCACGTGCTTGATCTGGGAAGGAGGAGAAGGAGATCGGTGGGCCGGAGGCGGTGCTAAGAGGGCACGAGATGGAGGGGTACGGGGTTGATTGGAGCACGATGAAGGAGGGGTGGTTGAGAAGTGGGGATTATGATTCAAAGATTTGCTTTTTGGCCTGTTTGGATGGAGGGTAGAGAGGGGGAGAAGATGAGAAATGTAATTTTAATCTTGTTTGTGAGTTGTATTTAGGAGGATAGAGGAGAGGGAGGGGGGGTGGATTGTGTCAAAATGTTACACCCCAAATTGGGGGGTAATGAAGGGGAAGGGAAGAAAGGAAAAAAAATTCACCTTCCTTCCCCTTACCTAAGTGAACTCCCAAACATACCATTTGGGATGTTGGGGGTTGTGGAGGAGGGAAGGTTTTGGATGCTTGCCAGGTGTTCGAGGTAATGCCTGTTTCAAATTCTATTTCATGTTACCCTTGTTGTATTCAGGGAAAAAAATAAAGTTTAGGTAATATTTCAAGAGAAAGCTGTCATTTTTTGTTGTTTAACAAATTTATCAAAATACGGGACTCCAACATGACTCTTTGTGTACTTCAATGGGTAATTTTTGGAAATACTTGCTACTAATTTGATTGTTATAAACTGATTTCCCTATAGTTTCTTTCTTTAATGAATATAGTTATATTTTGCTTACATGTTATACCCATTGAAGTACACAAAGGAGTAGAATAGATGGAAGGGATCGAGAGATAAAGGCAGAGAGAATGTGCTTCGGCCATGGCGATGCCAGATCCATCGACACTGGATTCATTGACGACGATGCCACTGTCCTAACCGACCTGGCTATCGAGACAACGACTTCTGTGGCTGCTGATTCTTTTCCTCCCGTGGCCACGCTCCAACACTTGATTGATATTGTTCATACTTATAGTAGGGTTAATTGGTTAGTATTTTTTTGTGTTTCAGTGTTTGACATGTTAAAATCTGCTAATTGGAGAGGAAATTATGTGATTTGGTTATTATTTTGTGGTAGGTAGGCTTCAATTGTGTTAACGACGATTTTGATTCATTCAGTGACTGTGCCGCTCTTGTTAAATCAGATGAGAGCTACAGTTAAAATTAGTATGAGTTGTTTCATTACAATTTATTTATTTTTCATAATTTATGGTTAAATTGTTTGATACTAGAAAGTTCGCTTTGTGTGCAATTGATATCTTCATTGGTAGACACTTGTTGTTCTTACATATGTATCAATTTGTATGAATCAATGTTGTGCTTTCTAAAACATTAAAAGTGTGTTAACTTAATAGAATTCACTACCTTTAATTCCCATGTCAACAAAAAGTACAATCTGAATACGCAGATAACCTCCACCCTTTACTCTAATGCCCACAATAGAATTGTTTTTCTGTGCTTGACTTATAGAGAATATTATGTATTACTGAATCTCCGTTTGAGTTTAGAGCTCTAGAAGTTGCTTTGGAAGCAATTTGTAGCTTTCATGATGCTCGAACAACAGAATTGGAGACTGCTGCTTACCCTGCATTAGATGAGCTCACTTTGAAGGTATTTTTCTTATTCTGTTCATTGCCCCCTTTTGATTTTATGAAAGTTAATACATTCACTATGAAACATACAGAATTTGCAAGCTAGAACCTCGATTAGCGGCTCCGGTATTCCTCTGATGCTAAGTTAGGACCTGTCCCAAGATAGTAAAAATGGTAAAGAGTGGTAAAATCCTAGTTGGTTGGAGAAAGTTACCACTCTTCATTTCTTTTATGGAGGATTAAATGGTTGCGATTGGAGGGGAGAGAGAAAAGATGACTTGCGTCATTGTTGAATTGATCGGGATAAGTCAATTGGTACTTGGACCGTTGTTCTTTATTTCTAAATGGGGGTCCGACTACGGATGCCAGACACTGTAGGTGGTTGGAAAAAAAAAGTCTTTCAATTATATCACCCTTGAGAACTTAGGTCATTTTTGAAGGAAATTTGTGCTTAATCTACATGCAATATATGTAGCGGAAGACTATATATACGAAAATAAAAAGCATGTAGAGAGCATGAAATCCACATCAGGACCATCCTAATTAAATCTAACATGATCCCTATATTAAAGAGAGCATCCAAGAGTTAGAAAGTCATAATTTCGAAGCGTGATTCGATGCTAGATCGATCAACCCCTAGCTCATGCTTCTTGTTATAGTAAACCTCCTCGTGGTGGATCTCCAAAACTTTAAGTGAACTTGGAAAAATTGGAGGCTTCTTGAGACACAAGGTAAGATATCCACTCTGGGGTTCTTAAAACCCTACTACTTCCTCTTACTCAAAGATCGCTAGAGTTCATGTCTCGCTTCCCAAATACCCGAGAATCGGAACGTGAACAAGCCCGCGACGTATTAGATTGAGGAGAAATATACACTAAATTTTTTTTCTTTTTTTTTTCTTCTTAATCTAATACGTTAAGCATCAAACACAAGAATATCAGTCACAGGTCCCCGATCACAATAGCAAGAATATAATAACAACCCAGAATAAAAAATATACATATCATCAATAGTAAATCATCCCAGATATAAAACTATGGGTCAAACATACCCACAAACAAAAATGATCCAACTAGGAATTATAAAATACATAGTCCATAATAAAAGAAAGTACTGCTAAAGATACTAAATCCATCATCAACTAAAGAAAAGTACGGTAAGAGAGTTCTAATGTTCCATAACTACTACAGAAGAAACCACTACACTTCAGTTTGTTCTTCCACTCCATCGAAAGGACACTCCGGTTGGGCATACACCGGCTCTGCTGTATTATCGAACTGGACTTGTTCGTCCCCTAAGTCTGACGCACACCAGAGAAAACAGGTGTACATCAGCGTGCATGTCACACGGTAAGATCCCACATAGAAAATGAAGCAGTCAACGACCCATGCTATGACAGTAATAACAATAATAGGAAGACAAGGGTACATACAACTAGAATCTACTAAGTCAAAATGTAATCCTATACTAAACATGATAACATACAGCTATATACATACAATAACTGAGTCGAATATTAACCATCCTAAAACTCACTAGTCCACCTCTCAAATAGGTCCAAGTTCGCATCACCGAAAGACTGACTGTTCACCATCCCCTACGCGCATCCAATCCCGCAAAACAGACAACTAGAAAACTATATGCAATCCGATCTCGGCCTAGTCCGGACTTAGGCAAAGCTCAGTTGACGAAACAGGTCATAAACCCAATTGGAGAAATATGTCACTTGGTCCAACAAACCAACCACAGGACAAAACAGGTCACTGGTGCGAGCCTAAAAGTTAAGTCAACAATCACATTCGATCATGCGAACCAAGACTTTCCCATCCAAACTCTTTTCATTTTTCTAAGTCGACGATCATAATCCATGTTAAAACTCTGGTTCATCACCTAATTAAATTCAGTCAACATACCCACACATGTCACTAGATCTGTTCATAATGCACGAGGCCACTAAGTCATGAACTACTAATGTTTTCAATCACAACAAGGAGATAGTAATAACACTAATTCTATACAATAATAACGTAACATGTCGAACATGATTAAACAAGTTTGTAAAGCATGAATAATCACTACATTAAAACATGGAATGCATGAACAGCCTACCACAGTATCAATGCACACATAAATAGGTTTTATTGATAACTTACTACTGGGTGTCCAAACTTCTCATGTAAGCTAACCGTAATTAAGTATCCTCTAATATAATAATTAGGTAAAAAGAAAACTAGAAACCGATGTCGTTTTGCACATGAAATGCCGCGCTCTACGACTATTAGTTATACGTTCTAAATTAATAAATATTCTTTTTCCAAAATTATTCTTTAAAACTATTTCTCATTATAACTAATTTAAAATAATATATTTATGTAATATATATATTTGTTAATTCTTTTCTACATGAATAGTAATATTTCCTTATTTTATAAATTACCTTTAATTTTTATTCTTTTTTGATAATATTTCGTAAATTCTAATTTTAACACCTAACTTGCCATTTCATGTCTGTAAATTCTTTTAGATGTAATTATACTAAATTATTAATGTCTCATAAAATCTAATTACAATACATACGTTTATCATTTCATGCTTGTTAATTTTCAGACATAAATACAGTAAAATATCTCGTTATTTATTACTAAAAATGTTATCTAATACTACATATCAGCATTCCACGTCAAATATACATATTAACAACATTAATATATCTAACTAAACATTTAAGCGATAATAAATATAAAAACATTTAATTGAGAGGTGAGATCTTGCCTCAGTGCGTCGAACAAGTCGATATCGATGACATGGGTCGGATCGGACGCAGTGGAGCATGACATCGGAAGAAACTCCGACGAGGGATAGCGGCGAGGGCTGGCTGGTGATTTCGGCAGTGCGGTGGGCTTCGGCGACGGCGAGTCGGCTGTCGGGGTCTCGGGTCAGCGGGGACAGGTAGGTCGGCCTGGCTGGGTTCGAGGAGGCGGAGGCTGACGTAGGGAATGAGAGGCGACGGTCAGGCGGCGGCGAGCTCGAGTCGGCGTCGGGCAGCGATCTGGCCGACGGGCTTCGGCGTGGATCTGGGAGGGAGGTGAGAGAGTAGAGAAGAGAAAGAATTGAGAGGCGGTTGCATTTTGAAATGGGGTAGGTTTTGGTTACGGGGACAGGTGGGTCGGCCTGGCTGGGTTCGAGGAGGCGGAGGCTGACATAGGGAAGGAGAGGCGACGGTCAGGCGGCGGCGAGCTGATTGTTCATGAAAAATCCTAGCCTTCTTTTGGTGTGTCAGCACTAGTGAGTGACATATCAACTTCTTTCTAGATTTATTTGTACGAGATGATTGTTCATGAAAAATCCTAGCCTTGATCTTGTTTCATCATTGAATGGTGGGGTGTTTGTTTTCGGGGATTGAGATGGTGATAGCTAGTTTGATGGGTTGCAATACCTTAATTAGATGTTTATGACATCACTTTAGAAATCGTTAAGGGAGTTTGGCATGATTCTTTCTTGAACCTTATAATTCTTGGGATTTCTGTTCGATGTAAAAATTGATGGTGTTATACTTGTAAGATGTTATCAAATAATTCTAATAAAACAAATGTTATTTTTTAAATTTATCCTACTATATTGAAGATTACGTTTTCTCTTGACCAGAGGATTGGTCAAGTACCTTGGTAGAAAGCAGTCACTTAGCTTCGCCTTGTGCTTGAACAACTTTTTATACACTTCTATCTTTTGCCATGGTCGGCTTGGCTGGAGAACCATGCTTAACCTGGTTAATTATGATTGGATAAGGTCCTAATTGACTTTATTTTATTTCAAACAGGTCCTTAGTTTGAGATCTCTTTTCTGACTTAGATCTATGTGCCTTTTTGATAATTATTTTGTTGATCGTAAGTTTGCCATAGTTAGATGATCGGGAATCATCCGAGAGTCTTTGATCTCAATCTGACTTGTTTATGTCGATTAATATGTGGCCTTTTGATGTCTCAGGATCCTAAGTTAGGATTTCTCCATTATTTGTTCATTGTTAGGTAAACTCGGCTATTCCTGAAGGAATCGGGCCCCCAAATAGAAGTTATTTAACCCTTAATTTGTCATTCTATGGATAATGTCAGGCAAATAAAGTTGATAATTCTACCCCATAAGTCAACATGTCGTCGGACTCTTTCCCATGATGACAATTGCCCGTGCTTAGTGAAGGCAATGCCAGTACTAATTCATTAGAACAAGATGAACCATAATAATAGAAGTGCAAGGGCAATCGAAGAAGAAGCTCAGCGAGAAAGAAGAATGATTTAAATTTATAAAATCTCTCCCAAAACTCAGTTAAGCCAAGAAAGAGAGAATACTCCATTAACTCATGAAATGAAAAATGTGGGAATATGCTCAAAATGATCAACAATTGCCTTGAGCACGTAGCATGATCTAAAGACAATACGGAAACCCAAGGACCATGAAAAATAAGGACCCACTCAGAAATGTGGATGAGTGACTAAGAGTCACTCAGAAGAAGGTGAAATGACCTGCTAAAACCCGATGGAGAAAAGACAACTATGGATCTTTAATGGGCCATCAGATTAGTGACTCGGTCATGAACCATAGCCCGATATCCTTCAAGTGCACTCCTCTTTAGAGGCCAAGTAGAGCATGACACCATTCCCCATAAGACTTGAAAAGTCAGACTGAAACCACTTAGAAAAGATACATCGGGAAGAGTAGACTCCAAACATCTAAGTCTCAAGTCGAGCAGAATCCTATCTAACATCCTTCAGAGAGGATTTATGCTAAGGGGCTGTTTGGTTAGTTTCCTAAAAATCAAGAAAAGGAAAAGGGTACATGTAAATCAATAAAATATTATTTTCATCAATTTTCATCCCTATAACTCACCATAACATCCAATAAAATATTATTTTCATCCCACGACTCATCTCATATCATCTCCTAAAAATAAACCAAACACAAGAAATGTGTCACATCATGCAACTCATCTCATCTCCATCTCATCTCATCTTTAAAAACCACCCACATCATCCGATAATATGGTGACAACTCATTTCATCTCATTAACATTTTATTTTCACTAATTTCCTCCAAAAACCAAGGACATTGATTTTCTTAAGTGTGAGTCACATCATCTAATAATATAATGACAACTTATCTCATCTTATCTATTTTTTATTTTAAGAATGACACAAAAAAAGAACCTATTACAGGAAATATGTTTCTTATAATTCATTTCTTTATTTTTTTTAGCCAACCAAACAACCTCAAAACAAGTTTTCTTAAAAAATCACCCACATCATCCAATAATAATGTGACAACTCATCTCATCTCATCTTCCATTCTTTGATTTCCTTCTTTTTTTTAGCCAACCAAACAATCTCAAAACAATTTTTCTTAGAAATAGGTTTCCTATTCTTTGATTTTCCTCTTTTTTTGGCAAACAAACAGCCCCTAAAAGGAAAATGGGATCTATGTAAGCATTTATCTCCTCCTCCATTTTATATTTTTTGAAGAGTATTAAGGAGGCGGCAAGTGGTGTCGATCTGTGGTCACGATTCTAGCTGGACCTTTAGTCAACAAGGATTAATAAGATCCTAGTCTTAGGATGATACACCTTTTGGCATTCAAATGTTATTGTGTGTCACTTCCCCATATGTTATCACATTCAAGTTTTATACCCAAGCAGGCTGGGAGCTCTTGTTCTCCTATACTAGAGACTGAGAAGGAGGAGGAGGGGTCCGAGCGCCTTCCAAGTGATCGTGCCTCATCGATCCAAGAAAGAGAACTCAGATTGATGACCTTGGGCAAAGATTGAGCATCGTAGAGGGATTTATTATGTTCTTTGGTCTCGGATGGAGAAGATGACTGAAGAATGGAAAATGCTAAAGGCTAGGTGCTTGATCCAGGAGGATCGGTTGACCAATGTGAGGCGTGATTTAAGTATTTGCAATCAAAGGGCTGAGGAATTTTGGAGGGACTTTAAAGATTTCAAGAATTCCCTATACTCAGTGTGGAGATCAGTCTTTGGCACCTAGAAGATGGATATTAAGTGAAGCAAGTGTTAGTTGCTCACAGCATGCATGTGAGAGCAGGATAAGTTGTATGGCGAGCTGTCTCGTCAAGAGACCTATGATGCTTGAGATAAGCTGTCTGTCTTTAAGGGGTAGGTCCGTTATCTTGAATGGGAGCTTTGAAAGTCAATGAATCTGTGAACGCGGTGGTGGGGTCTACCATGTGAATGAAACGCGGGCTCGTTTCCGCGTTGGAGGAAAATTGCGTCCGGCCCACACCCGAATATATAAGCTATAAATATAGCTTATTTTGCCCTAGGTCCGCGTGCAAGGCAATTGGTTAGCGGCTGCGGCAGAGAGCAAAGTGCACAGGAGTTTGATTAGGCTGCGCGTGTGCGACGGGAATTTTTTTTTCTTTTGTTTTTTGCGGCTGCAGTTGAGGAGATTTTGTGTAGTCCCTTTATTTAGGGTTTTGTGCATCTCTTTGAGAGAGTATTTGTGAGGGATTTGAGAGTTTGTTTGAGGGTTTAGATTGTGAGTGATTGTAAACCCTAGTTGTATTCTCTCCCTCTATTAGTAGATCTCCCCCTTCCTTGCCTCGTGGACGTAGGCAATTTGCCGAACCACGTAAAAATTGGTTGTACTGCTATTTGTGTGATTTGTAATAGCTTTTTAGGTTCCCTCAACGCGCAGTCCTAGAGCTGACGAGAGGAAGAGCTAATATCTCACTTTGATAAGATATTAGGCTTCAGATTTTTTTTCTCTTTGAGAAACAAGAATTCTTATTGTGATCTGACTCTCTTGTTGTGCTGCCGAAGTGCTGCCGAAATTTCCGCCGTGCGCAACAAGTGGTATCAGAGCCTAGATTTTAGATCTAGGGTTTTGGAGTTTGGTAGAGGAAGATTTTGTGTGAAGCTTGGTTCTTGGAGTTCTAGGCTTCGGTGGAGATAGCATTAGGAGTTACCATTGGAGATTTCGCTTTCCTCGTGTGGATAGGAGATCTATTTGGAATCCAGTCTAGGGTTTAGTTGGGTGGTTCCTAATTTCTATCAAATTTATTCTTTCTCTATAATTTGGAGTTAGTTCGTAATGGGAGAAGAAGTTAAAAGCAGCAAATCAATGGAGAGTACGATTTAAGTTGGTTTTTAGAACACCAAAATTAGTGTGGTGAAATATGACGGAAAAATCAACTTTGGTTTATGGATGAGCGACGTACAGGATGCGCTCAATGCTCAGAATTTAGAAGAGACCATTATGGTCCACGAGAGGCCACCTAAATATGAAGAGGCGGTATGGGATAAGATGAATAGGAACGCGTGTGGGGTGATCAGGTCCTATTTGGAACAGGAACTGAAATATGATATGATTGGGGTGACGTCTGCAATGAAGATGTGGGAAATTCTCAACAATAAGTATCTCACAAAGAGTGTTGAGAACAGGTTGCACTTGTTGCGAAGACTCTTTAGATTTTAGATGTCCAGAGGCACCTCGCTAGCGGCTCATGTGAACAACTACACTAAGTTGTTGTCGGACTTGGCGAATGTTGATGAGAAGATATCGGATGAGTATAAGGCGATTATTTTGTTGGGCTCCTTACCGGATGAGGAGTATGATACCTTCGTGCTCACTTTGTTGAATGGGAGATCTTCTATCAGCTATAGTGAAGTGACTAACGCTTTGACAAATTACGATTTGAGGAGGAAGGACAAGGCGACTTCCCGTGCTAGCACTTAAGGCGAGGCCTTGTCGACGAGAGGTAGAAGCCCATATCCGAAAGGTGGTAATAGAGGAAGGTCAAAGTCTAGAGGCCGTCACCAATTAACAAAGAACCAATGTGCATTCTGTAAGGAGCAGGGACATTGGAAGAGAGACTGCCCGAAGCTCAAGGAGAAGGAGAATGACAAGAAAAAGGGCCCGAAGGCCAATAAGGTGAACGTTGCTAAAGGCGATGATTCTGATGATTCGTGCTTTTCTCTACTGATTACTCCGGAGGTAAACCATGTGGATGCATCAGATTGGATGCTTGATTCCGGTGCTACTTTTCATGTGACCCCTAGGTGATACTGGTTTGCATCTTTTGAGAAAGTCGACGGGGGCGTTGTTGTCATGGGAAATGATCAATCCTGTGGCGTTTGTGGGATAGGTACCGTCCGGGTTAGGATGCACGATGAAGTAGTCCGTGAGTTGAAGGAGGTGAGATTTGTTCCTCAACTGAAGAAAAATCTTATCTCAGTTGGAGCTTTGGAGGCGAAGGGATTTAAGGTGACTTTCGAAAACGCTGTAGCGAAGGTTACTAAGGGATCATTGATGGTGATAAGGGGAGTCTGCAATCAGAATTTGTATTATCTGAAGGGAAGCACCGAGATTGGCCAGGTTGCTTCGGCTATTTCAGAAGCGGACATGAGCAGACTTTGGCACTATAGATTAGGGCACACAGGTGAAAAGTCACTGCAGGCATTGTGCATGCAGGGGCTATTGAAGGGAGCCAAGAGTGGAAAGATTGAGTTCTGTGAGCACTGTGTTCTTGGCAAGAAGACGAAGGTGAAGTTCGGGACTGCCATTCATCAGACGAGGGGCATCCTGGACTACGTGCACACAGACGTTTGGGGTCCCACCAAGACTGCATCACTTGGTGGTCGACATTGGTTCGTTACTTTTGTAGATGACTATTCTAGGCATTGTTGGGTGTATACCATAACGAAAAAGAGTGAAGTCCTAGATTTGTTTGTGGAGTGGAAGAAGAGATTGGAACTGCAGACGGGGAGAAAGATCAAGACGTTGCGATCTGACAACGGTGGTGAGTATACTTCTGACCCCTTTCAACAGCTATGTTGAGACGATGGCATAGAGAGACATTTCACGGTTAGTCATACACCGTAGCAAAATGGGGTGGCAGAGAGATTGAATCGGTCTTTACTGAAGAAGATTCGATGCTTATTGTCGCAGAGTGGTTTAGAGAAGATCTTTTGGGCTGAGGCACTTACATATACGAGCCACCTCATTAATAGGCTGCCTTCATCTGCGATTGAGGGGAAAACCCCTATGGAGAAGTGGTCGGGAAAGCCAGCACACGATTATGACCAGCTCAAGGTATTTGGGTGCCCTGCATATTATCATGTTAGAACTGATAAATTGGAACCTCGAGCTAGGAAGGCCATATTTGTAGGATTCAAGCGTGGTGTCAAGGGATACAAGCTTTAGGATCCAGTTGATAAGAAGATTGTGCTGAGTAGGGACGTCACATTCGATGAGGCTTCTATCTTGAAGCTTCTCAGCTCTCATCAGGTGGAGAGCGACCCGACGGAGGAGATATCGTAGGTGGTGGAGATCGATGCAGCTCCACATTATCCAGATAGTACAGTATCCATGCAGGTGCCGACTGAGGTGACACCAGGCGAGCACGACGGTGACACGGAGGATACGAGTACAAATGTGCAGGATCAGGAACCGACGGCTCAGGTTCAGGATTCTATTGCGGTTCGGAGACGGAGGAGAAACATACAGATGCCAGCACGGTATGCCAGCACGGTATGCCAACACAGTTACGTATGCACTTCCGGTGGAGAGTATCGATGAGTTGGTGCCTACTACATTCAGAGAGGCCGAGCAGAGTTCGGAGGCTGATTCGTGGCAGGTAGCTATGCGGGAGGAGATGGAATATCTTCATAAGAACGATACATGGGAGCTCGTTGAGCTTCCAAAGGGACGGAAGATAATTGGTTACAAGTGGGTATACACGAAGAAGGAGGGCATTGAAGGCACTCCATTGAGGTTCAAAGCTAGGTTGGTTGCGAAGGGCTATGCACAGGAGGAAGGTATTGACTATAATGAGGTTTTCTCTCCGGTGGTGAAGCACTCTTCGATTCGGATTCTGCTAGCTTTGGTGGCACAGTATGGATTGGAGTTAGATCAGTTGGATGTGAAGACGACATTTCTTCATGGTGATCTTGATGAAGAAATATATATGACTCAGCCATTAGGATTCCGAGCTGCAGGGAAGGAAAAATTAGTTTGCAGATTGAAGAAATCGCTATACGGTTTGAAACAGTCTCCTCGACAGTGGCATAGGCGATTCGATGGTTTTATGATTGGTCATTCGTACACTCAGAGCTAGTTTGATCCTTGCGTATATTTTTGCAAGTTGAAAGGAGGTGCGTACATTTATTTGTTGCTCTATGTCGATGACATGTTAGTTGCCTCTACTTCCAGGTCGGCTATAGATGAGTTGAAAGTTCAGCTTTCAAATGAGTTTGAGATGAAGGACTTGGGCGAGGCGAAGCGCATTCTATAGATGGAGATCGGCAGAGACAAGAAGAAGGGCAGAATTTGTTTGACACAAGTGGCTTATTTGAAGAAGGTTCTACAGCGATTCTATGTTAGCATGGATACGAAGCCAGTTAGTGTACCATTGGGAGCCCATTTGAAGCTTTCAGCTGGTCTTTTACCGAAGTCAGTTGAAGATCGTGAGTTGATGTCAAAGACTCCATATGCGAGCGTAGTTGGGAGCTTGATGTACGCGATGGTATGTACGAGACCAGATTTGTCACAGGCAGTAAGCATGGTATCGAGATACATGCATGATCCAGGAGTGGGTCATTGGGACGCTGTGAAATGGATTTTGAGGTACATTCGAGGTACGCTTAATGTTGGTTTGGTTTATGAGCGGGACACTACAGGTGGGCAGCTATGCATTGGTTATGTTGATTCGGATTATGCCGGGGATTTGGATAAGCGTCGGTCTACTACGGGGTATGTGTTTACTTTGACCCGTGCACCGGTGTGTTGGAGAAACACCTTACAGTCGACGGTGGCTTTGTTTACGACGGAGGCAGAGTATATGGCAGTTACTGAGGCTGTAAAGGAGGCTATTTGGCTTCGAGGACTTTTGGAGGAACTTGGTATATCGCAGAGGTCCGTCACTATTCATTGTGATAGCATGAGTGCTATCTATTTGGCCAAGAATCAGGTTTTTCATGTGAGGACGAAGCACATTGACGTTCGTTATCACTTCGTTCGGAATGTTCTTGAAGATGGCGATGTGGAAATTATGAAAGTCCACACGAAGGATAATCCGGCGGATATGCTCACTAAGGTGGTTCCGAGCAACAAATTTGATCATTGTCGAAACTTGTTGCATATTCGTGATTGTTGAGGCCGCTGGCGGCCATTTGGGTGAACTACATTCGGCTTGATTCCTTGGGCAAGAGGATACGTAGGCAGTCTTTCAGATGCAGCCGGTTTGGATTAGTTGATGGGGGTGAGATTGTTTTGGACTCTCGTTCGGGTTCTCGACTTGTTGTGGATTGACTTCGTCCTGGACGCAACAAGTGAGACATTTGTTTTTGGTTGGTGTCGGCTCAGTTTTGAGAAAACTTCACCGAGGTGGAGAATTGTGAACGTGGTGGTGGGGTCTACCACGTGAATGAAACGCGGGCTCGTTTCCACGTTAGAGGAAAATTACGTCCGGCCCACACCCGAATATATAAGCTATAAATATAGCTTATTTTTCCCTAGGTCCGGGTGCAAGGCAGTTGGTTAGCGGCTGCGGCAGAGAGCAAAGTGCACAGGAGTTTGATTAGGCTGCGGGTGTGCGACGGGAATTTTTTTTTTCTTTTGTTTTTTGCGGCTGCAGTTGAGGAGATTTTGTGTAGTCCCATTATTTAGGGTTTTGTGCATCTCTTTGAGAGAGTAATTGCGAGGGATTTGAAAGTTTGTTTGATGGTTTAGATTGTGAGTGATTGTAAACCCTAGTTGTATTCTCTCCCTCTATTAGTAGATCTCCCCCTTCCTTGCCCCGTGGACGTAGGCAATTTGCCGAACCACGTAAAAATTGGTTGTACTGCTATTTGTGTGATTTGTAATAGCTTTTTAGGTTCCCTCGACGCGCAGTCCTAGAGCTGACGAGAGGAAGAGCTAATATCTCACTTTGATGAGATATTAGGCTTCAGATTCTTGTTCCCTTTGAGAAACAAGAATTCTTATTGCGATCTGACTCTCTTGTTGTGCTGCCGAAGTGCTGCCAAAATTTCCGCCGCGCGCAACAGAATCTTCTCACGTGGAGCCAGCACGACTTCTCCTTCATCAGCCATCGAAGAGGGGCGCTAGTGCAGTTCCTCCAGAGTGGAATGAAGACTAGTGGGAGGCTGAAATGGCCTACACTGTTTTTATTTTCGTATATATTTTGTAAATAGTTTTGGGCCTTGTTTCTAGGGAACAACTTTGCTTTTCTAATGTTTAGCCTTATAGTGAGGAATAATTTCTTTTCATCCCTGATTGTTGGCTGCGAATGATTTTATTTTTGGTTGATAATTTGTGTCTAAGCTGACCTTGTTCTTTCTATCTATTAGCATTAACTTCGGGCTCCATGATGAAACCTGGCTTGAGGCCTCTACGCCATGATTTCAGAGAGAGTTCGGGTCTTATATCTCTTTGGGGATGTCTTCCGACACTGGGAAAAGTTTGGGTGCCATGAGGTAAGGGTCTTTTGCCCCCAAAGTTGGGATCTTATACTTACTGAGGATGTCTTCCAACTCTGGGAGAGTTTGGGATTTATGCCATAGTCAGAAATTTCTGAGTTTTCTGGTAAAGGGGGGATTCTAGCTAATTTCTTTGTAAAAGTTTTAGAGCATCTCCAAGGGGCCGGATTTTAGCTAAATTTGGGGATTTTTAAGGGGATAGGTTCCAAGGGACCGGAAAAATCCCCCTTCAACCCCATGTTCCTTAGCTTCCTCCTCAAATTAAGTGGAAGGTTAAAGTCCCTTAACCTTCCCCTTATAATTTTTTATTAATATATTTTATTTTAGAGTTAATTTATAGTTAATTAAGTTTAGTTAATGTATAGTTAGTTTAAAATAATATAATTAAGTAATGTATAGTTAATTTAATTTGATTAATATTTTTTAAAATGTACCCCTTATATAATTTTTATTATAATTTTTTATTAATATTTTTATTAATTATAGGTTGTTTTTTCTAGTATAGAGTGTTTTTCTAGTATAGATTTGTTTTCTAATATAGGTTGTTTCTCTAGTATAGGATTTTTTATTTATATAAGGTAATTTCTTAATTTAAATTAATTAATTAATTATATTTACTTATTAATATTTAATTATTTATTTATTTATAATAAACCACATATTTAATTAAATTATAATCTATAAAATTAAAAAATAAAATATAATTAATTAAGGGGTAGGTGACTTTTAAGGGGGAATCATTGAAAGAGAACCAACCCCTTCCTCAAAGTTTCCCTAAATTAAGGGACATCTAAGGGATCCCTCGGAGATGCTCTTACCAGGTTCATTATTGTCCTATTCAAGGGGACTTTCGCCTTCTTTATTCTTCTCTTCTCTTTATCTCCTTTTTTTTGTGATGCTGGCTTGGTTGAGAATCCTCCATTCCTATGGGCCTCATGCTTCCCTGCTAGAAAGTCCAGCATCAGGTTTCAAGAATTCTCATTTTCTCTCAGAGTTTGGGACGCTTACCCTGGTTTGCATCCTTTCCATCTTTCTCGATCCGATACCCTACTTCAATGAGGAGGAGTATGGCTACAACCCACTTCTCCATCATCAAGAGGTAATAGGCTTTGGAATAGCCTTGTTCGCTCCTTGTAATGTTGGGTCCGTTTAGTGTCAAAAACTTAATTAGTTGATGGCGTGGTTATATGACGGCATGTAGGTCATTCAACCAAGGTTGTCCTAGGATGATGTTGTTTGAGGTCCATCACCAAGAAGGTAGTGGATATGGCCATCTTTGCTGGATCTTCTCCTACTGTCACGGAAAGATAGATGACTCATTAGTGAACCCCCCTTAGGGGCTGGTCATATGGCTATAGTTTCTTTGAGTTAATCTTAATCCTCTTAATGGAATCTACAAGTAAGACATTGGCTGAGCTATTAGTACCTTTGAGTTAAGCTTCATCATGGGTTGGCTCTCGACTCGAGCTCACGCTGGTCAATTATTGAGTGGTTGAAGTAGGGGCACAGGACGATCACGATGCCATAGTGGCTGTTCATTCATTTCCACTACGTGCTCCATTTCGGGGTTATCTCACTCTGGAGTATCATTGGCAGCAGGGGTCTTCGAGGTGGATGGCGGCAAAGGTTGCGTTGGCATTCGAGCCAGAGCACCCTCAAGCACTTTGGTGAGGTGAGCAAATTGGTTATTAAACTGACCACTTATTAGGATGAATTCATTTCATGTTATGAAAATCATTGTTGAAGACTCCTCTGTATGAACCTAGAAAGGGTGTGAATAGGGTAAATAAAAATTATGACTAGTAATATAGTCGTAAGGCTATAAAAATAGATGTATTTAAAATGATAGTTATGTGAAACTATAGTTTAGAAAGTTTCATAAAACTTTCTAAAAGTACAATGCAAAAAAAAAAAAAATACACACAGATGAATAGATAAACAGATCATAAGTATGCACTAAACAAATAATGTATTATGAATCAATGTTCGGAAAGTTCAGTGAGAACTTTGAGGCAAAATGATAAACACACAAATAAGCAAATGTAATATGCAATGTATAGAAAGTTTAATGGAATTTTTACTTTATGTGTCAACTACGCAGATGAACAAATAGATTATGATGTCTGTGTGTGCGCTAGTAGAGGTGATGCAGATGAATACAAACATAGCAGAGGATATAAATGAACTATCAATTAAACAGGAAGATGTGTATAACAGGCGATATAAGTAGATGAGATATAGTAAACTATCTTCTAAAACTTTAGCAAAATACTCCAATGAAAATAACTAATAATAGAGCATGAAGTAACGAGATAGCAAGTAGAAAATACATAGTACACAATGTCATATAGCGGTTCCCTTCCAAGGTATATCCACTACGTAACACCCTGAATAGGATTTTTTTCAATTCATTATAAGCACTTCAAAGTGAAGTTAAATAGGTTATACTGATACATATCCCTCCATTGCACTGGACTTTCACTCTTTATCTAACTCAAACCCTAGAGCATATAGGACTTACCCTTGCCACTCACACAAATCTACGCACTGGACTACAATCCTCTATCACTCTCAAGCTTTGAGATGATAGGACACTTATACGTACAAAGTGAGAAATATGATGTTCTCTACATCAAAGGTGGAACTGAGACAATTTAAGCTTACAACACTTAAAACAATACAAATAATGAAAGGAAGTTACCTCGACGGCGACGGCGGGGAAAGGCGAGGGGAGCTCGCCTGCTGAAGTCGTGTTCGAGACCGCCACAGGAACTCTCCTCTTAAAATCCCAATAGGGCTCAACTCATAATTGAGAACATGGTTTCCCTTTTATAGGGAAACCCTAGGGCATGGGTGCGATACAGCTGGCCTCCACCCACGTAGGCGAGCTCCAAAAGGCAACAAGCCAGATTTCCCCTTTCACGCGAGTTCCCTCTTATAGGCGAGTTCCATCGACTCTCCAAAACTCGCAGGCGACACCCCCTTGCCTCAGCAACAGGCGATTTCGACCTCGCCTTCAAGCACGCTCGCAGGAGACCTTCACAGGCGAACTTCACGCCCTAAATAGTCGGGATTTTAAGAGAAGTTTAATTTTTCGTTTAAGAAAAATTAGCTATAGTGAGCGGTGATTTGTGAAGAGATTGAGCTATGATTTTAGATTAAAATCACACGCGGTATTCAACTGAGAAATCTCAAGTTTGAAATCTTCTCTTTACAAGTTTATAATTTTTTGTGGTTAAATAAGAAATTAATTGTGTGGCTCCCGTGGACATAGGCAAGTTTGTCGAACCATGTAAATCTGTTGTCTCGTCTTATTTACTTACTGTTTATTTGTGTATTCGTCATGTTTGTATTGGTTAGATTGAGTTTGGTTTAAACTTGAACTAGGGTTGTTTGACTTGTTTCTCTCGGGATTAATTAGCTTCCGCGGCGGTACGAGCGCCTCGCGCTCCCAACAAATAAATTATACTCTAAATGATACCCTAAATGTATGGATAAATAAATGAAAACACAGTAAAATCTTTGGCAACAGATGAAGCAAATAAGCTGATTTCCAAAAAAAGATCATAGAATAATATCAGGAAAATCTCACAATACTCAAATAAATTTCACTTAAGGAACAATGTAGGCTTTGGATCTATGAGTGAAACTTTCAAAGGAAGTATCAGAGAGCATGATATAGAAGACAACTTTGAATTCTCAGTAGTGTTGGTTTGGTTGGAAAAAAAATGATCTAAGGTAGCCAAATATATAACAAGCAAAGGACAATAGTAAAATAGTAACATTTATTAACTTTTTTTCTCCCTTTCTCTTGCAAGAGTCAACATAGCCAATTTGCAATAATTGATAAGAATTTTCCTTCTAGTAGCTCATGACAGTTACTAATTCGGGAGCGTTGAGTCATTAGCATTGAATGCAAAGTGCTTGTCATGCTTTCTTTAGCTAGAGTCAAAGACTTATGCATTGATTCAAGTGTTGTAGGTGGTAGAGTCTACTGAATTAGATAAGGGAGATGTTTTAAGCAAAGGTTTCTCATCAACTCTCATTATTAAGCAAAAATTAGGTAAGAAGATTCAAACAAAATGATCTTAGACCATAGAGATTCTCTCAAAGATGAAACTTAAATTTTGGTCATGAAGGGAATCAAATATACTAGAAGACTGCTGTATAATCAGGATTTAATGCATAGTTGTATTGATCATGGCCAAAGACTCAACTCTCCTGCTGGCTCAGCCCAGTCTTGAACCTTTCTCCAGAACGTTCCACGTTTCTTCTAAATCTCCTATTAGCTTCTCTTGTTTCTTCACAATGTACATGTTGCTATAGTATTATTGACTTCTCTCTTTGTTGATTTGAATGATCTTAGTAAGCTTAAAGTCTTAACTTCTATAGATGTTTTCATATATTCTTGAAGTTATGCATTTATTCAAACAATTGAGCTAAAACTCTCAGACATTTATCAAATTCATTAGTGGCAATTTAGTTAGGGATCTCAAACTTACAATGCCCCCTTTTCATAATGACGACTAAGTTATAATTTTTAGATGAAATAAAAGATACTTGAGAAATATAAGATAATCCAAAGGCTCCCCTTGAATATCTACTTTTTCAATAAAAATTTAAGAGAATTGTTCTGCAAACAGATTTAGACAAAGTAAACCCTGCATATAATATCTTGATCGAGAGAATATATCCACAAGATATATCAATAAAATTATATGCTCAACCACTATGTCTTGTATAAAAAAAATATTAGAACTTTCAAGCTCCTGCAAGAACATTTATCAAGGGCCTATTTAGAATTTCAGTTAACAAATCATACGTCCCCACTTCTCAAGTCTCTTTCTCTTCCCTTTTCACAATAATAAAAAATGTCGTGCATTGGGGCTAACATCTACATACATCGTTAGTTGATCCAAAATTTTTTAAAGATAATAGCATATGTAGCAAAATAAACCCACTGTAGGATCTGATGCAATCACACTAAAACACTAGAGAGTGAGTTTGCAAAGTAGATTATAAAATAAAAAAAATGGTAATCTCAGAAAGTGAAAATCACAAACACAAGTATGTATATTGGTTCCACCTCCCCGGTGTACATCCAGTCGCCAAGCAAATCCCGCTTGAGATTTCCACTATAATTTTGAAACCTTACAAAACCACAAGAAAACCTGACCAATTTACAAGACCATGCAAATTACAAACCAAATTGACAACACCATACTAAATGTAAACCGACCTCTAGACCAAGAGATCAACCCCTCTCACAAACCGAGAGAATCTTCCTTTGAAGCAATATACAATTCCAATTCTATAAGCGTTGATGTGTATTTGAACGTGTAACAGTGGCTTATCAATCTTTTTAATTCTCTGAATATTGCCTAAACAAGCTCTAAGAATGAATAGAACAAAGGTAATATCATAAACTCTCTTTTCTGCAAAAATAGATTGAAAAACTGAAAGTTTTAAGAGTTAATCTATACAATATATGAATTTTACAAACGCAAGTCTTGGTAGTTGTTTTCTGACATGTTACCCTATTTATAGCCTCTGAAATGACAACTTTTCAAACCTAAGAAACGTCCAAAAACGGCTATAAACAGTCATTTATTCAAATGTCAAACAATCATAAAAACTGTCTGAGTAGTCGACTAAAAGTCTTATTAGTCGACTAGTCTGAGTTCAAACAGACTCTGAGTATGCAGATTATTTCTTAGTAGTTGACTACCCTGTATATTAGTCGACTACTCTGTAATCGACAGAAAGTCTGGAATTCAAAATCAACTCTTATTAGTCGACTATAATGCCTAGTAGTCGACTAGTCTGAACTGACACAGAAACGGATATTCTGTTTAAGGCTCTAGTAGTCGACTACTAATGTCCATTAGTCGACTATATTGTAATTTGACAGAATGTTATATTTTGTCTAAGGCTTGAGTAGTCGACTACTAAGGCTATTAGTCGACTACTAAGGTATAGATATGAGATATTTGATATGTTTTAAGACTCATTCAATATCTATAATCTCTAATGGTTAACTTAGGGGATTTCTATAGTTAACCACACACTAAGCATGTGTTAATGTGTTCTAAACACTATGTGTGTATGTGTGTGAGTGATCAAGACTTGTAGAAATTTCTAAGCAAAGAAAATATGAAAAATTACATTTTGAAATTTACGCATAACTTCTTCTTTGCTTCATATTGCCTTGAACTTATCTTGTGCCTTGAGTATCTCTTGAATATCATTGTTGATTTAGTTCTGATACTGCAAAACAAATGTTAGCACATAATACACATAACATATAATATTTGTTATCATCAAAACAAACTAATCTCGGGGTCAAGATTCCTAACACCCACAACCATACATAAACCTAAGGCAAAAACTATCATGTCCAGGACATTTGAACATCTAACTGCCACTAAATATCAGTTAATACAAATTACACTAAAATATTTAAAATATTTAAGCTCAGAAGCAGACACATAAAGGATTGGACAAGATAAATTGGAAGAGAGTCAAGGATAAGATAAAAAGGGATGATTATGATCACTAGTACCTTCCTGATTTTCTATGTGCTTGAAAAGAAAGTACCTTAGCCTTGCACTTCCTAGGCAGATCTACTTGAAGGAGGCAATGAAGGCTTGGATGACTAATCATCTTCCTTAGATTTCTTCTTGGATATCTTCTTCTCCTTAGCTTCTGGTTTAACCTTTGTCATTGCTGGAAAATTTGCATTCTCCTCAAGCTTAGATTTTCTAATAATAATCTGAACTTCATACTCCTCCACATCTTGCACAACCTTATTAGCTACTTATAGAGAATCTTTATTAGAAGGTGTTGGAATATTAATTTGTTTAGGGGCTTATTTGTAAGTTGTAGGGGCCTATATAAGCCCATGTTATCTCATGAATAAACTAGGTTTTCTATTTCAACTTGGTATCAGAGCCTCCACAAAAACCCTAACCCTAGCCGCCGCCCCCCC
>BQKN01064012.1:29442-91008 GCA_022839385.1 Asparagus kiusianus
CCCCCCCCCCCTCTAGTTTGGCCGCCCCTTGCTGCGCTATGCCGGACCTCGAGTTTGGCATGGGTTCCCTCGACTCAGTCCTCGAACTGATGACAGGAAGAGTATATATCTCACATCGATGAGATATATAACTGGTTGTGATTCTTGTTTCCTCTGAGAAACGAGAATTTGTTTGAGATCCTACTCTTGTTGTGCAGCAGAGGTGCTGCCGAAATTTTTACTGCACACAACAAGGGTCGGAAGAGAAGGTGAATAGGTGGTGAGTCTGAAGCCTATTCGATGGAGGAGATCATCAAGAAGTTGAACCCCGCGGAGGTGTCAACTTTGATGAAGCTAATGAAGTTGTCGGCTGGTGAGAGCGCGACAAAACCATCGAAGAAGTTGGAGCTTCCGACCATCGATCTGAAGCTGGATGGACCGAGTACTTACCTGAGCTGGTCGCGACGGGTGAGATACACCCTTGTAGGGAGGAATCTGGAGGGTTATCTGACAGGAGAGGCAACAGAGCCGGAGGAGGACTCGGAGGGAAGAGATGAGTGGAAGGCCACTCATATGTTGGTATACATCTGGCTCCTTAACTCGTTGGTCCCGACGATCGCCGCCACGGTGGATGGCATTGAGAAGGTGAAGGATGTCTGGGAGAAGTTGAGGAGGACATATGATGGAGTGGGGAATAACCTGAGGGTATTCCAGATTAAAGGAGAGATCGACGCTACAGTCCAGGGAGAGAGGACTGTACAGGAATATGCTACAGAGTTGGAGCGCCTGTGGCTGGATTATGATCATTTTTCCCCCCGGGCTAGCTGCAAGGACCCGGGATGTAAAGAGCGGGAGGCCTTTCTACAGGAGAGGACTATGGTATTTCTCAAGGGATTGACATCAGAGTTCGCTCAGCGAATTGCATTACTGCTCGCTCAGCCAAAAATTCCAACGCTTGAGGAGGCCGTCTCTGCTATGATTCAGGAGGAGACTCGCATTCGGCTGCAGGCGGGGACAGGTGGACTTCCGGTGGTGAAGTCAGCACTGGCAGCCTCAAGCAACACTGGATCTAGGGGAGAGACTCGACAATGCTACAACTGCGGTGCGGTGGGTCATCTAAGGCATGCTTGCACCAAACCACCCAAGGAAGGAGATTCGGGTGGACGTGGACAGTTCGGAGGTCGTGGTCGTGGCCGTGGGGGTCGACGAGGTGGAAGAGGAGCAGGGAATCGGGCGAATCTGACGGTAGCAGAAGAAGAAGAAGCTGAGGTGGTCTTTACTGAGGAGGATCGTGCTCTCTTGGCGATACTCAGGAAGAAGCAGCAAGTAGCAGGGGATGGAGACTTGAGGAGTGGGACTGAGGAGGCATCCACTTCGTTCTTCGCCAGAGGCAATACTGCTACCTATGCTCATCCGACCAAAGGTACTGATGACATACATGCTCTTGCTTCTATGTCTCCCAACAGATCATCAGAATGGATTGTCGACTCCGGTGCGTCTCGACATGTGACAGGGAATGCTAGTGAGTTCTCATCATATACTCACTTAGCATCACCTGATAGTATTCAAACAGCTGATGGTACATTTCAGCCGGTGGTTGGTAAGGGTACAGTCGATTGTACTGGTTCTGTAACTTTGTCCAATGTTTTGCATGCTCCTTCCTTTCCAGTCAATCTTTTATCCATTAGTTCTATCATCCTCCAACTAAAATGTATTGTTTCTTTTGATATTCCCAAGGTGATCTTTCAGGAGAAGGGGACAGGACGGAGACTTGGGACTGGCACGTGGCGTAATGGACTGTGGTATCTGGATCGTGAAGGGCTAGATTCAGCTTTGGTATCAATGGTAGAGAGAGTAGGAGTAGGATCTGAGATGAGTGCTGAAAGTATGTTGATGCTTCATCACAAACGCTTAGGACATACTTCTTTCGGTGTTTTAAGTAGGTTGTATCCATCTTTATTTGAGAAAGTAAATAAAGAAAAACTTGTGTGTGATGCATGTAAACTGGGAAAGCTTACTAGAAGCTCTTATGTTAGTTCTGATCATAGGAGTTCTCATGCGTTTGATATGATACATTCAGATGTGTGGGGACCATGTTCCACAAGTTCTATGAATGGATACAAGTATTTTGTTACCTTCATTGATTGTTTCTCTCGCGTCACTTGGTTATACCTGATGAAGAATAAGAGTGAAGTGTTTGGCTGCTTTCAAAACTTTCATAAGAATGTTCAGACTCAATATGGAGCAGTGGTGAAGGTATTGAGATCTGATAATGGGACAGAGTACACCAACAGAGTGTTTGGAGAATACTTGTCATCTCAGGGAATACAACACCAGACTACATGTCCATACACACCAGCTCAGAATGGGGTAGCGGAAAGAAAGAACAGACATCTTTTAGAGGTTGCTAGAAGTATGATGATCTCCATGAATGTCCCAGAAACATTGTGGGGGCAAGCAGTATTGACTGCAGCGGCGCTGATCAATAGAATGCCCTCGAGAGTACTGGATTGGAAGTCTCCCTGTGAGACGTTGAAAGGAGATAATGGTGGGATTCTTCCACTGAAGGTATTTGGCTGTGTGTGCTTTGTGAAGGATAACAGACCATCCGTCGGGAAGCTTGCCCCTAGAGCGGTGAAGTGCATTTTTGTGGGATATTCTGCTACTCAAAAGGGATATGTTTGCTGGAGCCCGGTGGAGAAAAGGCTGTTCGTGAGCATGGATGTGTACTTTCGTGAATTTGAACCATATTACACATAGAAGATACCCTCATCCGTTGGTGACTCGCCCAATACTGGAAGTATGAGGCGAGAAGGGGAGAATGGTGAGAGGCAGATGAATAACGTAGAGAATAATGCAGGAAAATCAATTTCTCTAACGATTCCTTGGGAAGGAGAATTGGTTGAGGAGGAGCAGGAGAATAAAGGAGAAGAGGATAAGGAGACAAGAGGTGTTAGGCCCACGGCTCAGGGGGAGCTACTTACCTATAATAGGAAGGGAAAGCACATTACGGAAACAGTACCTACAGTACCACTAGTGCCAGCTCCCTTATCAACGTCTGTCCCGACTCCTGAGACACCTACACCATCATCAGATTCCTCCCAAGGTGATATCATCCCTCTCCTTACTCCTCCCACACCAATATCTGTACGGAGGACTACTCGCAGTAATGCGGGACATCCTCCTGATAGATATGGTTGGGATCTCGCCCAGTATGTATCATATTCTAGTATCCACCCTGCACATGGAGCATTCATTGCATCATTGGACTCTGTTACTGTACCTAACAATTGGCAGGTTGCTAAGAAGGACCCAAAGTGGAAAGCGGCTATGCACGAGGAGCTGGGAGCTCTAGAGAAGAACCGCACTTGGGAGCTAGTAAAGTTACCAGAAGGAAAGAGAGCAGTTGGATGCAAGTGGGTCTTCACTGTGAAGCAGAATCCAGATGGACAAGTTGAGCGCTACAAGGCTCGTCTGGTGGCAAAAGGGTATAGTCAGACATATGGCATCGATTATGATGAGACTTTTGCACCGGTGGCGAAGATGAGCACTGTTCGGACCTTAATCTCTCTGGCAGTAAATGGTGGATGGAAGCTACACCAACTAGATGTGAAGAATGCATTTCTTCATGGAGATCTAGTGGAGGAGGTATACATGGAGATACCACCAGGATTTGGTACAGATCAGACAGTGGGAAAGGTCTGCAGATTGAAGAAGTCCCTCTATGGTCTGAAGCAATCTCCCCGTGCTTGGTTCGACAGATTCAGAAGGGCTATGATTGGTATGGGATACCAACAGATCAACGCTGACCATACAGTGTTCCTTCGACGGAGTGGAGGTCACATTACTATGCTTGCGGTATATGTGGATGATATGATTATCACAGGGGATGATGAGAAGGAGATTGCTCAACTCAAAGTGAGACTGGGTAAGGAATTCGAGGTGAAAGATCTTGGCTTGCTTCGATACTTTCTTGGAATAGAGATAGCTCGAGGAGCGGAGGGAATTGTCCTATCCCAGAGAAAGTATGCACTGGATCTTCTCAAAGAGACAGGGATGTTAGGGTGTAAACCTGCAACTACACCGATCGACCAGAAGTTCAAGCTAGGTGCTGAGGCCGGAGAACCAGTTGATCGTGACAGATACCAGAGGCTGGTGGGAAGATTGATCTATTTGAGTCACACACGTCCTGATATTTCTTTTGCAGTAAGCGTGGTGAGTCGCTACATGCACGATCCGAGGAAGGGTCATATGGATGCTGTGTACCAGATTCTGAGATATTTAAAGAGTGCCCCCGGAAAGGGGCTGATATTCAGAAAGAATGGACATGTGAACATCGAGGGTTATTGCGACTCTGATTGGGCTAGCTGTGCTGATGACAGGAGATCCACCTCTGGATATTGTATCTTTGTAGGAGGCAACTTGGTCTCGTGGAAGAGCAAGAAGCAATCGGTGGTAGCGAGATCAACAGCTGAGGCAGAGTATAGAGCCATGGCCTTAGGAGTTGCAGAATTGTTGTGGTTAAAGAGTATGTTGGTGGAGCTGGAGCTGGATCAAGGAGCCAAGATGAAGCTGTGGTGTGATAACAAGTCAGCCATCAGTATCGCCAATAACCCAGTGCAGCATGATAGAACCAAACACATCGAGATCGATAGGTTCTTCATCAAAGAGAAGTTGGACAATGGACTACTGGAGTTAAGTCATGTTCTAACTAAGGATCAGGCAGCAGATTGTCTGACTAAGGGACTTAGCTCAGTAGATATGATTAGAGGATGTGACAAGATGGGCTTAGTGGATATCTTTCGCCCATCTTGAGGAGGAGTGTTGGAATATTAATTTGTTTAGGGGCTTATTTGTAAGTTGTAGGGGCCTATATAAGCCCATGTTATCTCATGAATAAACTAGGTTTTCTATTTCAACTGAAGGTTCCTTATAATCATCAATTTGCTCATTTGAAACTTCAGCAGAAGTTTTTTTTTTGCTGCTTCAATCTCATGTTTCTCTTCAGTCACAGTTGTCGAACCAAAAGTCTTCTCCACCATTTCTTGTTCCTGCTTGATCTCCTCTCTGATCTTATCCAACTCCTGCTGATTGCTTGTTTCTGCTTGATCTCCTCTCTGATCTTATCCAACTCCTGCTGACTTTCCCTCACATCTCTGGATAGCAACCTCTTAGACTCAATCGTTTCTCTATATTTATCATTTTTCATCATTTGCTTCTTGACTTTTGTTATGATGTCAACATTAGTCAAGCATTCAATTTTAGCTTTCTCTTTTCTTGAGTTGTGCTCAATAATCAATTCAGACAAGATAGACAACTTCTTAGTCTTTCTATTCTCTCTAAGACACTCAAGATCAGTGAGCTTAGCAACTTGAGAGTCAATCAGCTTGTTCCTTTCTTATAATGCTCCCAGTCTTCAAATTTATCCTTCACGTAGTTGAAAATGTAGGAAATCATATTCTTCATGATACTTAGTTTATTTTGCATTCATCTACCTCTTTCTCAACTTTATCTAATGTATAGCTTAATACAAGATCCTTCAAAGCAACAACATACGCAACTGCAGAAGGTTCTTGGAGGTTCCACCAAAACTTGATTCAGTTCCATTTTAATTCTGTTGAAAGTAGCTTTCCCAATAATTTCTTCCATCATCATACTATCCTCATTTGATAGGTCAATTTCAAACTTCTCAAATAGAGAAGTTAGTAGGCAAGGAACATTCATACTACTCTTTCCATCTTAAATTGATTGAATAATAGATGACGGAAATTTACTACCTTCTTCGTTACCAAGGCATAAATCAATAGAACCATATTATACTTTAAAATATTGTGATGATTTTTCTTGAAGCATAAAGTTAGGCATTATGATCCTAATCAGCAATCTGCGCTCATCAAGTATAACTCCATATGGGATATTTCCTCCATGATATTGGTCATTACTGTTACAAAAATTCATAATATCCTTACTATTCCAATCCAAAGCTGATGTTACTCCCATGCAATACTATACCTTCATTTAGCAAATCAGTAACTTCAGCTAAAGTCTTTTTAGTGTTAACAACTTTAAAGCCCTTAACTTTAGATCTCAAGGAACTGTTGTCAGCTGGTTTCCATTTTAAATTAGCATAAAATATAGCAACAACACTACCACATATTTGCTCTAACGCAACGGTTCAAAACCGTTGCGGTAGCCATGGAACCGTCGCCCTTGAGCAAGTGCGACGGTTCTCAAACCGTCTCATATGCTGCCGTTGCCCTACCTCTACCGTAACGGTTTTGAACTCTATTGCGACGGTTTTTTGAACCGTTGCCCCTGCATCTAACGCAACGGTTAAAAGGCAAGCGGTTTTTAAGCCATTACAACGGTTTTGATTGAGTTATTGTGACGGTTTTTAAGCTACTGTAGCGGTATTTTTATAGCTATTACAACAGTTTTAAAAGATCTAACGTAACGGTTTTAAAAAGCAAGCGGTTTTTAAGCCATTGCAACGGTTTTAAAAGACCTAACGCAACGGTTAGGATTGAGCTATCGCAACAGTTTTGATCGAGCTATTGCAGCATTTTTGATTGAGCTATTACAACAGCTCCGATTGAGTTGTTCTTGGTTTCCTACGTTAAAATCATATAGTATTCAATTACCTGGACAATCTTTTTAAGAACATGGCCAAGTCAAATTTTAATACACGATATAAAAGTGAAAATATTGAGCATAATCAACCATAATGATAAGTGTCAACATACATCAGTATAGTATAAAAACTACAAAGTATTAAATCCACACTACCAACATTTTAACTCAGAAAATATCGTACCGAACTAACATTCAAACAATGTACATCAACATTTGATTACAAAACATGAAACTTCTTGGTCAAAGACTTTATATTCTCTATTTGTTTCTAAAAACTTGTTCCCCAATGTCAAATACTCACTAGGAACCTGTCAGTATCAATCTCAATCTTAGCTTTTATTATTTCTGTACCTGTGTAAATTTTCATTTTTGCAATGATGATAATAAAATTGGGGAAAAAAGATATTGCAATTATTCAAAATAAATAGCTTAACATAAAGGAAAGAACCCACCTGCATCAAAACCTTCCATTTGGGTAAAATAGATGGCTACAGTTTCTTTCCAGTTTCATCACAGATATTTCATTCCACTACTGGTTTTAAATCTGTCTAATCATATACAGCATCAATATATTTATGCACTGATATATTATGCACTGATATATTATGCACTGCACAATGCAATATATTTATGCGCTGCAATATATTATGCAGGAATCACTGATATATTATTACTGTAGCAAAATGAGCATGAAACCACATCAGACGCAGAAGAGCACAAACCTTCCTAACATCCTGTAATCTGATTGTGAGTCAAGTCGACAAATTCAGTGAGCGACGAAATGCTAATGATTTCTTTAGGAATGGTACCTGTAATCTGATTGTATGAAAGGTTAAGCAATTGCAGAGCCTGACAATTTCCAAGTATGGGAGGAATACTTCCTTCCAAGGCATTCTCTCCTATAAGAAGTTTATTCAGTTGAGTCAAGTTACCAAGAGATGATGGAATAGTACCTGACAACTTGTTTCTAGATAAATACACTTCTTGTAGACTCTGAATTTGGCCAATACTTGTAGGAATACTACCACTTAAAAAAATTTCTTCCATACCAAAAACAATTAAGCTTGCAAGATTCCTAATTTCTTTAGGTATTCTTCCAGAAATCTTGTTACCCCCCAACGGCAACCATTGTAGATTTGTAGAGAGATTAGCTACAGATTTGGGCATAACTCCTCCAAGTCCATTTGGACCATTGTAGTCCAAACTCAATGCTTGAAGTTCACTTCAGTTCACTAAAGAATCAAGGAAGCTCCAACCTCCAATATCTCTAGCATCAAACTCATTCCGGTCTAAATTCAGCCAGTATAGATTTTGCAGGTTTCTAAGGTTTAAAGGGATTGTTCCACTGAACGTGTTTCCAGTTAGCTCAATATCTGATAATCCAGTTAGTTCAATATTATTACACGTATGTTCATAGGACCAAGACAGTCATAATCAACGCTGGTCGACTACTTAAATCCTAGTTCAGCATATTGAACTGATCCTCAGCCCAAACCTTCTTAACATCCAGTTATTGTAACCAGGCCCAATCCAGATCAAGCTTCTGGAAAAAACACATCAACATAAACATGGCCTACATTATGACGAATCACAAATTAATTGTCATTGTTTATCTTGCTTTCACAACATACTAAGCACAAATAAAAGTTGCACACACATGCAAATTAAAAAAAAGTAAATGAAAGAAAGAAAATTTTGATTATTGGTTTATTATGAACAGTATAAATTCGCAAATACATCCATCCATATAAGTAAACAAATTAAATAACAATAAGCACTACATGCATGTGTTATAATGGTAAATGAACGAAGATAACAAAAATTGTATCCAGTTATTATGCAAGCTAGCATGTTACCAAGAAATGAATAATATGAGGAGCTGTTTTATGTCCATGATGAACTAATATAGGATTTTTAAAAGAATTTACCTCAAATGATCTTTTCTCTTTTGAACTTGATCTAGAATCACCAACTATTTCCATCACTCAAAGAGAAGTGATTAACTAGTAATAAATGAAAAGAATGAAGAAGCTAAAACCCACAAAAACTGAAACTGGCATTCTTTGTATAATTAAGTGTATTATTATACATACAAGTATATTTACACAGCAGGATGATACCCAGGGTTTATAGGGATGTCCGTGCTGTGCATGTGTCTTCGAGATTCCCAGTCTTGGCAGCACTCCAATGCAAGCCGAAACGTAGTTCCCAACCCAAGCACAATGAGAACACCTACATTCCAAGAGTTTTCATCGATGAAATCGAGTTTGTTATAAAGTTTTCTAACCAAACTTAGCAGGAAAAAAATCAAAGGGGACCCCCTCACCCCACCCCTAGTATTGTAACAGACTGGTAATCGAAAAAATAACAGATGATCATAGCAATGAAGTTTAGAGTTAATAAAGGTGCAATAACCCAAAAAACAGTTACCGAAAATTTTAGGGCCAGACCTGAATCATCCAATGAATGGGCATAAAACTAGCTAAGAAAAAGCCATACAGGAAGACAATGAAGCATGAGTTAGTTTGAATGGAAAATGACCAAATGCATAGTTCAAAAATAAGCAACACATCTAATTCCAATCTTGACACAAGTACAAAGTAATGAAGACAAATTAAGGAGTATCCTCCATCAATCCCAATCTGATTCATCTTGATTTCCACTTTCTGTTTCATCTTGATCTCCACCTTTTGATTCTTCTTCATTTTCATCTTCTATCAGAAAACAGCAATTAGTGCAGAACATGAAACATCAATTCTATCAGAAAACATGTATGCATGTCACCTGATATTAATGCAACTGGAAACAATGTACAAAAATTAACCTGAAACTGGGAACTGATCATCACCTCAACTGTTATATTGGTTCCTTTTGTGCTCAGTGAAGGTAAGAAGATCATGTAAGTGCACTAATTAAAAGTAAGAAGCAAGAAAATGTAATAAGTGAATAAGAAGTTGTTAATAGATGTAAAAATATAAATTGCAGTTCAAAAGGAAAAATAGTGAAGCACAAGGGATTGAGGGGATAATATTACACAATGTCTAAATCGAAAAGCTTGCTCATAATTTTAACTTACTATGAGAAAGTATAAGATGAGAACAAGCTAAAATCATTCCCCTGATTGAGAATTTAAAAAACCAAAGTACGAACAAATCAATATCAGATAAATACATGCATCCAGATCTTATTTAAATTAGAAATAAAGAAGAGATTTCTAAGGATAGAAAGGGGAAGAAACTATAAAAATCAGAAATGAAAGGAACTGATGTACCTGAGAGTCCAAATTAAAAGGAGAGTGATAGCGATGAGACCGATGAGGAAGAACACACGAACAAGATCGGAGACCGATTAGCTTCGAGCTGGACGACGAAATCGGAGTTGAGATCGGAGACGAGACCAGCTGCTCGACGAAGAGATTTGCTATGTGCTCGACGACGAAATCAGAGTTGCGATCGGAGACGAGACCAACAGCTCGACGACGAAATTAGCTACGAACTTGACGACGAAATCAGATGGCAAAGAGATTGGCGGCAAAGAGATTGGCTACAAATCCTAGAAAGCTCCCGTTAGTGAGATCTGGGCTCGATTTCTAGAGCAACCCCTAGAAAATAGGGAGGAGAAAATACGAGGACTAAAAACAGCGACGAAACCAAGGAGAGTAGCTCAACGACGAGAATGACAACAAGCTCGAAGAATAGATCGGAGAGGAGATTGGAGATGAGATCAATGATGGGATCGACGATTATATGATGATCTTGGTCATGGCGATTTTAGGGAGCGTAAAATTTTGGCAGCGATTTTAGGGATTTTATTTGAGAGAGAGAGAGAGATTTCGTTTAAGCATTCAGACCATGGGCTTTAAAAACTTAAACTCCCAAAACCCATGAACAATTATTAAGCGCATGAACAATTATTTGGTCAATGGCAAAGTTTTTCATTAAATGTTGTATTAGGCACTGCAAACCGTTACGATAGACGTCTAACGTAACAATTAAAACTGTTGCGCCTTAATCACTGTAATAGATCAATTATGTGGTAGTGCAAGTCCAACATAGAATGTATGGCCAAATCACAAGCACTTCTTTCGTTTATCGTCAAATAGATCTTGAAATTCTTAAACTCAATGCTCTAAAAATCTACATATCTTTCACTAAGAACTAATCCTTCCTTATTGCAACATTGAACTTCCTACTTCCAAAATCTTACAAAAATCTTGCTTATTCTTCTTCTACCAACTGAACTTTTTAATGCTGACAGAACTATATCTTTCCCCTTCACATCAATCTTCACAACATCATGACACATAGAAATATAGGTGATGTATTTTAGGGAATCTTGAGAGGAATCCATAATGATTTTTGAGAATAAATGTGGAACAAAGGAAATTAGAGATTTTGGGCTTAGGAAAAGAGAATGAGGAAAACTTTTGAAGGGTTAGAATCAAACAGAATTCTCCAACTATCGTCATGAAGTCTTATTAGAGCAGTTACTCACAGATAGCACCAACTGTTATTACATGGTAAATTTCTAATAGATTATTTCTCCAACAATGAGCAAAGGAAACTAGACCTCCAATAGGATTGGCTATTAGCTAGAACCCTCTATCTTCTCTCAAACCTACACACTTAACATATTAGATAGTGCTTGAGTGTAAGGTGAAGGGTTAGGGTTCAATAAAAATTCTCCAACCACCGTCACGAGGTCTTACTAGAGCGGTTTTCCATAAATTGTGCTAATTGTTATTACATGGTAAATTTCTCACGTATTATCCCTCCAACAACGGATAAGGAAAACCGGACCTCCAATAAGATCCTCTATTAGCTAGAACCCTTCGTATTCTCCCTAACCTACACACTAAACATATTAGATGATGTTAGAGTGATCCTCGGTTTGGGGTCTCCGATACGCCCTATGATGCCTAAGTTAGGACATCTCCCAAGATAGTAAAAATAGTAAAGGGCTACTAGACCATATCAAGAGCTAGGTTAGAGAAAGTTACCAACTATTCATTCATTTTATAGAGGATCAAACAGTTGAGATTAGAACGGAGAGGGAAAAGATGACTTGTGTCATTGTTGGTTTGATGGGATAAGGCGGTTGGCACATGGATCGTTGTAGGCCTATCCAAATGGGTCGAGACAAGCAAACTCATGGCCCGAACCCAGGTCGGGCCCGGGCTCGAGCGGGTCGGGCACCGGGCTGACCCGGTCATTTTTTTTGTTAAAAAAATTTCAAGAGTAAATAATAATAAATTAAGGAAAATTATGATAAAAAATCAATCATATCATTAATCACTTGTAATTATATAATTTACAAATACAAAAAATCATAAAAATTAAAATGATAAAAATAAACTCTTTATTAATAATCAGTTAATCTCTAATAATTATAAAATTATTTTAGAATTTGTCACATCACAATAGATGAATACATCCCAACTAAGTTAGCACCTACTCATTTATATCACTATCATTTGCAACTATTTCCAAAATAATTTATCAAAAATTTTTAGCTAAGAAATAAAAATTACAAACTAATGAATAATTTCTACTCTTTATCTCTATCTGTTATTCCTAACTCTTCAAGTTTATCTTTAATATTAGCTATCCAATCGATGGCTTGAGTTCTCTTCTCGTACCTTCACCAATCTTGTGACACAATACCGCCTGTATGGTAGACGGATCTAATGATGTCCTGTGGTCGTCGATCAAAAACGTCCTGCTTGTCTAAATGCGGGTTCCGAAGCTACATTAGAAACCTGCATTGTTAGTAAGTCACGAACCATGATAGAAAGTATAGGATATGAAACTATTTCAAATACTCTCCACCATTGCAAAATATCAAAACTATTATTGACTTTTAACTATAGATGAAGTTAAATATTATTCAATTTTAGAAACTTCCATTGATGATCCAGATCTAGATCCAAATCCACTAGTTAGCTGAGCTATAAATAATTCCCTATCAAAACTCTTACCTTTGCCCTGACTTGAACTAGTCGAAGTAGAAGCTGTAGACTGAAGTGTACTTCCACCATATCTAGCTGCATACTCATTGTATAATCTTTAAAAATAAGTTCCAATAGTATTATAATGAGTAAGAGCAGTAATAGTTTGACCATTATTAGTGTCTATTATCTTGTTACAATACAAAGAATTTATCAAATTTTGAAGGCCAACATCCTTCAAACATGAATGAATAAGAACCCCCAAACTAAAAATAATAAGAAATAGACCTAAAATACTTATTAAATTTATATTTTATTTGAAAAATCATATTTCCGAAATAATTATCGATACGATAATTATTAAAAAAAGTTTGAATAATTAAAATTTGTAAAGCAGCTTGAATAATAGTTGGATAATAATACCAGATAATACCATAGTAGCATTATAAAAACTTGTAACATCTCTTTTACACTATATATAACTAACAATTCATCCTCAGTTATTCCATACATATTACCAGAGGTAACTATTTTAAAAAACCTCCGCCTAGTCCGCTTAGGCGTACGCCTAGGCCTAGCCGGTACCTAGACCGTCTAACTAACGCGTAGCGCTTAGGTGGTATTTAGGCTGCCCATCTAGATATTACGAGCATTTAGGAGAGCATTGTCTGCTTACGTGGATTGTACCCTGTAGTTATTGGTTATGATTTTATGTATTGTAGCCTACACATGTCCTTCAAACTCCATTAATCTCCAAATATAAACACCTCCTCTACCTCCTCCGACCTTCAGAAAAACCTCATCGACCACCTCTTAAATGAAGAAAGAAATCTACCTAGACACCAGTCCAGCATCTAAGTTTTCTATAACATTAACATTTGTTGGCCTTCTTATTTTGATGATGTTTAACAAATAATTTACGACTAATATTGTTTGTCTTGTGTTTGTGTTTATCTATTTATTATAGACAAACAATATGTTGGAGGTTGGATGGATTGCGCTTCAACGGTCAAATTTAATGGAGGTTGGCGGAATTGTGGAGTGAAGCCTATGCAATTCAAATTGAAGATCCATATTCTAGCTTCATCCGCGAGTTTACCAAGTTAAGCTTATTGAAGATCAAGATCAATCTTCGGTAACATTAGTTTAGATTTATATTATGTGTGTTGGTATTTTAAGCTCAATCATATACACACACGTATTTGGTTTCTATGTATATATATAGTTATATATATACATGCATGTTTTGGTTTCCAAGTTTATATAAATATGAAATTACATATTTTATATTTATTATTATGTTTTGGTTTAATTTCATAGATATGAAACAAATATATATTCATATACATCCTCATATGTTTCATACTCTATTATGTTTGAATTTATATTGCATAGAATATGCAATTTTGTGAAAATATTGATTTATTGGTTTTGGACTTAATAATAATCATATACATCTTTTACTAAGTCTATATAATCATTTTATAATATTTTAAAACGTAGTTAATCTAAAATGTCAAAACTCATATGTTTACATTTTTATGTTTTGGAATATTTTACAAATTGATGATATTTCTTATTTGGGAGGTTCTTTTTGAAAACCAGTTTTTGTAGCATGTGTATTATCATTTCTATAATCATTTTCCAAAGTTTTACATTTTTCTGAATTTGTTTGATATTTTTAAATAAGGTTTTAAAATCAAAAAACTGTTTTCAAACCTGGAATATCTGAAATAACAGTTCGCGGTCGACCGACCTTGGCGCTACGGTCGACCGCTGATAATCCAGAGATTGTGCTTTGTTTTTCAACATCTCGCGGTTGACCGCCCTTGGCGTTGCGGTCGACCGCTAATTTTTCTAGAGACTATTTTTATTTTTTATCAGATCGCGGTCGACCGCCCTTGGCGCTACGGTCGACCGTAGAAAATCCAGAGAGTCAGCTTTGTTTTTTAGCTGTTCACGGTTGACCGGACTTGCCTCTATGGTCGACCGTGACTTTTCCAGTTTGCCATCCTAACGACTAGTTTTCCCGCGGTCGACCGCCAGTGGCTCTGCGGTCGACCGCCGATCAATAACGGCTATATTTCTGCACTTTCCGGATTTTGTGGGATTTGGTTTTTTTATCATTTTGCTAGAGTTTCTACTGATGTTTTGGGTTTCTATAAATACCCCCTTGCTCTCATCTTTCAATATAACTAAGAGAATGTTTTAAGAAGGTTTAACAAGGGTTGGAAGTTTTGTTTAGTGTTTGTTTAAAAAGCTTTTAAGCATTTGAGAGTTTGTTTTGTGAAAATAATTTCACAAGGGCTTGAGGAAGATCATCCATCGGTGTTTGAGCGTCCAACTCTTCTCTCTCACTCTCTTGATCCATTGAGAAGTTTCCCTAAACTCTTTTCTAGCTTTATAACTATTTGTTTGATTATCATCTTATTAAAGCTAGTTTTATATTGAGTTTAGATTTAATTAATCTCATTGTTACACACACCCACTTGAGCTTATTGTATTTGTATTCATAATATATTTGGGGTTGTGAGAGATAATAACATTGAGTTATGCCTAATTGAGTTCTCGTTCATTGTAGAGAACAAATCATTTGTTGTTATTGTGTTTAATTGTGAGGATCACTTTGTAATACACTAGTACACCAAGAGGAGTGTGTGGTGAGAGATGTGGTCATCCCAAGAGGAGTGGGGTAGATGGTAATACCTAGAGAGAGGTTGTAATTCCTAAAACTTGAGGGAGATACGGGCTAGAGACCAACACTTGAGGTGGAGTTAGTGTAGTTACATTGTAAGTGTGGATTGTAAAGTTTTCGGTTAGCTAGAAAACTGTATTGTGAGGTGTAAATGTTTTTCGGGTAAGCGTAAAAAACCCGGTGTGATAATGGAGATGTCCTCGAGATGAGGAGCGGGGATGTAGGTCATGGGGACCGAACCTCGTGAACATATCGTTTGTTTGTGATTGCATTGGCGCACTTATTTTTTTATGTTCATATCTTATATCGCCTTTGTATATTGCTCATTATTTATATAACCCACTATCTAGTTTAGTTTGTTTACCCTTGAGTGTTTTGTATATCCTTGCATATATCTCATAATATATCTTATTGCTAGGATATAGCCATTTGTTCATATTGCATATTCTTGCTCATAATTAGTTGTATATCCATCTTGCAAGAATATATTTGTTAATAAGTTTTTATTGGTATTTAAATCGGATTAGATTAGCATAAACCCTATTCACCCCCTCTAGGGCTCTTTCCTAGTGGCAATGGGGTCTAAAAATTGGTATCAGAGCTTGGGGCTCTTTGATTTAAGGTCTAATCGCCTTGTGTTAAAGATCCAAGTTATCTTTTTATGCTAATCCAATTTTTGATTATTGTATCTTGCTTGCATATTTTTATAAATTATGGATATGAATGATGCATCTTGTTTAGGCTATGATCCTAGTGTTTCTCCAAAATTCAATGCTTTCTCCTATGATCAATGGTGCTTTAGATTCAAAATATTTGTTTAATCTAAAAATATCGATTTGTGAAAAGTTATTGATTGTGCTTATATTGTGCCCACGTTGGAGAAATCGAAGTGGAGCAAACATGATAAAAAGATGTTTACTATGAACAAGCTTGTATTAGAATTTTTGTTAAATACATTTGACTCATCAATGTCTAACAAGCTTGATTCTTTTGATAGCGCTTATACATTATGGAAATTTATAGAAGCACATCAAGGGAACTTGGAGGCGATCCGACAAGCTTTGGAGGATTCCTCTTTAAGTTCTATTGGAGTATCACCATCATGCACACGGCCACTAGGTGATAGCCCTAGTGTGGTAAGCGAGTCCGATTCCAATAATGATTTATCTATCAAAGAACTCGCTTGTGCTTATGAGAGATTAATGCATGCCTATACTAAGTAGCATAATAATTATATTAATCTTAAAAGCAAGCATGTTGCATTAAAATCCGATCATGAGGAGCTAGTGTCCAAATTTGATGTTATTGCAAAAGAAAATACTATGCTTAAAGAAAACAATGACTTATTAAAATTAGAAAATGAAAAATTAACCTCATCCATCACTAGCTTATCTCATGCTAAAAATAATGCCATGTTAGAAGTGGAGAACATAAAAAATGATACTGCCTCTTTCATAAATGGCTATTTATGTTCTACTTCTAATGTTAATGCATATGTGCCTATTGATGAGTTGAACAATGTTAAAAACCGTATTTCTTCTTTAGATTCAACTCTAACTACTTGCATTATCAACCATAAGAAGCTTGTGAATATGTGTGCCAAGACTAAGTCAAAATCATCCACTCATTATGCACACATGTATATCAAAACTTATAAGTATTCTATTTGCGGTCGTAAAGGCCATTTAGTTAAATTTTACTATGATGCACACAAACATAAGAATGCTAATGCTCCTTGTGCATCTCATGTAGCTTCATCATCTTATACACTTACACATTCACATGCTCATTCTCACATTGTTCATCATAAGCATGCTCATGTGTATAGCTGTGATCATTGTGGTTGTTTTGGTCATTTGGCCGAATATTGTTTTGATTTAAAAAATAAATCTCATTTGCCAAATGTTTCTAGTAGACCACATGTTTTTAAATGTGATGTTTGTGGTAGGGTCTAACAACATTCACTATCAATTATTGTAATTAAAAATAAAAAAGAAAACATCTTAGGCTCTAGTATTGTTAATTATTATTTTGGCTATTTAGTATCTAAGTATATATGATTTATTATGGAACTAAGATTGCTATCTTTTTTTGAAAATTTATATGAATTTAATACATATTTTTATCAATTATTATAATTAAACAATTTAAAAATAGTCAAACGTCTGGGCGCATGCCCAGGGGTCTAGGCGCTAGGCGTTCACTCAAACGTCTAGTCTGCCTAGCGTCTTTTGTAACATCACCGAGCTTCTCCGATCTCTGTAACTACTAACAATGTAAAGAATACTTCTTAAATATCTATTTAAGTTAGTTAACAACAATAACTTAAACTTAAGAAGTGTAAGTTAACAGTAAACTTAAGTTTACGTTTAAGTTTAAGTTAAACTTAAGTTTAAGCTAATAGTAAACTTAAGTTTAAGTTTAAGTTAATATTAAATTTTTTGTTGATGGTAAACTTAAGTTTAAGTAAACAGTAAACTTATGTTAACAATATTTTAGTTAACGGTGAACTTAAGTTTAAGTTTATTGTTAACTTAAACTTAACAGTAACTTATAAGTTAACAGTATTTTGAGTTAAGAATGAGTTTTTCACTGTTGAGATGAACTTATAATTTGAGTTGAGAAGTATAAACATACAAAGACCTATTGTAATTGGTAAACCAAACAATTTAGTTAATAGTGTTGGTATTTTAGTATTTATGCATCTTTGATTGAGTATATATATATATATTTATCTTCAAGTATCACAATTAAAAAAAACGCTCAGAAACCGCTTAGACGCCCACCTAGACGACTAAGCGCTGGGCGCCAAGTTCGACACCTAGAAGCGCCCATCGTTTAATGTAACATTGCGAGAGGTACAACTAGAAGCATAGAAAGCAGTAAAATTATTTATAATTTCTTAATACTTTATTGCTACATTTAACATTGCATAGGTAGAATTTCACCTATGGTCAACATCTTTTAGAATTAATCTGGATTTAAATTTTTTTACACAATTGTTTTTATCTTTTAAGTCTTTGTTGAGAGGCATTATGAGCATAAGCTATTATCATAATCTTTTTTATTATGGATTTAATTTCACTAAATACACTTTGAACAATTAAATTTAAAATATGACACATACATCTAATATAAAAATATCACCATGACATGACAATAGTAAAGATGATTTAATATGATCAACATCTACATTATTATTACTTGCACTATCTATTGAAAGTGAAAATATTTTTTCTAAAATTTTTATTTATATAAGTTATTCTATTATTAAATTTGCAATATTAATACCAATATGTGAATCTTCAAATGTAATAAAAGAAATAACTCTTTTAAATATTTGACAATTATCATCAATCTAGTGTGTTGTGATACATAAATAACTAGTTTGTGCTCTAGATGTCCAAATATCAAAAGTTAAAGAAAATTTATAATTTAAACTTTGAAAATAAGAAATTATTTTTGCTTGTTTCTCGTAATAATATTTCAAAATATCAAGTTGACAAGTTTGATGAGAAATTTTTTTATATGTGGGATAAAAACCATCTCTAAACATATCTTTAAATTCATCATCTTCTACTAATTTAAGAAAAAGATTTTTAAGAATAATAAACCTGATGACGCATTTCCTGGTTCTAATTATGTCAACTACCGAGACTACCAGAGGATGAGGATTGCGAGAGTAAATATTGTCGAATATCACCTTGAGGCGTTGTCTGACCACTGTTGTGTTTTTCTAAATAGCATTTGAGGTGATTGGTGCCGTTTTTATGATGAGCTTGGAAAATATGGCCACACAACCACGCTTAGCTTCTCTAGTGACTTTTATCTTCTCGAAGAAGTTCCACAAATCGGATATTAGCCTTTTAGGAGCTCTAGGTGCAGAATCATCGCCACCAGATTCGTGATAAACATCGGTGGGAGGAGTAACTATAGCTCCTCTAGTAGGAGTATTAGGACTCGTTTCAACATCGGGAGTTGGGATTTGCCTTTCATAATCAAAGGAGGAAGCCATTTGATTGAAGAATTAGAGATAAAAAGCGAGAATAAGAAAGTATTAGAGAGAAGTAGATGAGTTTTGGATGAGAAAAGTAAATGAAAACTCCATCTATTTATAGAGGCAAAACCTTAGCCAAATGACCAAAATACCCTTAAATTTTGACAGTTTTTGACCGTTTTAGGGGTATTTGATCAAAATCACAAATATGACCGTTATGACCGTTCAGACTGGGCCGACCCGGGCTGCCCGGCAAAACGGTCATGAATATGGCCGTTATGGCCCTTTTTTTGACCGTTTGGTCGGGCCGGCCCGGGCCTGGCCATTTGTGATCGTTGTGGCTGGGTAGCTCGGGCCGGGCCCAGATCCGAACACCCCGGCCCGCCCCTTTTGTTGGTTGTACCAAGGCCGGTGCGGGCGCCGACAAAACGGGCCAGGCCCAGGCCCGGAGCCGGGTTAGGCCCATATTTTCGGGCCATGCCCGGGCCTGAACCGGACTTGTGCCCGGTCCGGTCCAGTCTGGACACCGATTCGGGCCTGGCCCTTAGACCCAAATAGACAGCCCTAGACCGTTGTTCTTTATTTTTAAAGAGGATCTGCTTGCAACTATCAGACACGTGTGCAAGGTAATACTATTCCCCTGGCTAATGATGTTACAATATAGGAGCCTGCTAGTAGCATAGAAAGGTCAAGGACTTGAGTTGGGCCTTCCACGAATCCTGTTGTTGAGCCTTATTTATCTGGCTTTCCTTTGGGGATGACGAGGATATTTGTGGTATTTGCCTCTAGTTCATATATTAGTCACATGGGAGCTGTTGAATGCTGACTTGACATTTATATATCCTTTTAGGTATAACAAATCTAATACAGTCAAAGCTTAATTAAAGGGTTGGGTTTAGTACAAGATGTTGGATTAAATCTAATTGTGGGCATATATGTTACATTAGTGTATAATGCTATCTTTAAGGTTAACCCACATAAAGTGATCAATTAAGTCAATTGGATTAATGGGTATTTAAATGTGTCATGGGCTAATTGTGCAGATACCGGACTACAATTCTAATTTTATGAGGGGCTAAATTAGAAAATTACAAATCTATATAAAAGGGTTATGGTCCCGTTCTCTATTCTCTAATCCCCATCTAAAGAGAATTCTCTAAAGAGAAACCTTTCAGATTAGAAGATCAACCCTAATTCAGATCCGTGCTCAAATCACCATGGATTCAGGTATTGCTTCCGTTAATTATTATTAATCTCTTTGAATTAATCATGGTTTTATGTATTAGATCTTTAATTAAGATCTAAAAAGTGGTATCAAAGCCTCTTTGATTAATTCTTAGGGATTTAAGATTATGAAATTAGGGTTCCTTTTAATCTTAATCCTATTTTATTAAAATCTGTTGTTCGTGACACTGTAGCGTGCACGAATGAATAGTAAAAGCTCTTGCTTTGGTTTCTGTTTTCTTTCGGTTCAATCTGGATCAATTTTGTTGTTTGATTCATATTGTGTGCAACTTTATCAATTTTTTTTGATTCGATGATTTAGATATGGATTAAAATTCAAAATCGAAATCAAGAAATAAATTTATTGATTCAGTCATCGAACGCTCTGCTCCTACCCGACGATGTTCGCTGGTGGCCCTGCTGCCACAGGAAGACAGCGGCGACGGTATTAGGAAGCCCTAGGGTTTCGAAACCCTAGGGTACGGGAGCTTAAGCGGCGGCGGCGACGGTTCAAAACGAAACCCTAAGGGGTGTTCGTGCAGGAGAATGTGCGTGAAAACGTGTGGAATTTAGTGGATGACGGTTACCTCAATTTACAAGCAAGCTCGAACCCAATTTTTAGGTGAGCTACGACTCAAATCAGGCAAGCTTTGTCTCGATTTCAGGCGAGCTCGATGCTTTTTTGTAGGCGAGCTCGAATTTTTTTCCAGGCGAGCTTTCAATTTGAAGGCGAGCATGGATTATGCTTTCGTCGGGTAAAACCTTAAGGCGAGCTCTAATTCATTTGTTGATGGTGAGCGTGGGTTTTCTGCTGGCTAAATGTAGGCTGCGGGAGTTTTTTTTTCTTTTTTTTCGTGAGCTGCATTGAGAATTCATTGGCTGAATTAGGGCACAAGCTCACATAAGGAATTATTTGGTTATAGGCCTATTTAATTTATGGGCCTCTAGGCATATTAATTTAGTCTGGGCATTTATAATTTAATTCATTCAGGCCAAACCCACTTAAGTAGTTTATTTAGCTAGGGGCCTATATAATAATTAACTTAAGTTGGGCCAGAAACTATTTAAATTAAGGATTAACTAAATTCTTCAATTAAATTCTATTGTTATAGGCATTGTTTAAGTATAGACATGTACTTATTTGTTTTTAGACTAAAACCCAATTAAAATTTTATTTGGGCTATGTGCAAACAAGCTTGAGCCCACTTAGTTTATTTTAAGTTGGGTCAGAAACAAATTTAAGTCTTGGGCCTATTGAGGATTATTTGAATGTTTAAATAATCTTATTCAGGTTATGGGCCTATAACAATTAAGTTATGGATTATTTGATTATTAATCAAATAAATTTTAAATTATAGGCCATTAAATTTTTAATGAGCCTATATATGGTTAATTAAAATAGAGAAATCTATTTTAATTGCTCAAGTAACTTCAAAAATTTATTTAATATGAATTTAAATTAAATTCAATAGTTAATCAATTATTTAATTCAAATAATATGACACTAAGGTATTAAGGTTATCTTTCATTCCTAATGATTAATTGAAACAAGATGTTGCCAAAGTAACCTCTCTTGTGTAGATTGTTTATAAGGGATGTTAGATGGTTGTGGGTATGTTTTCGTATAAATATTTAATCGACCCAAAGGAAGGTTAATATTTATTTAGACAGCATACACACCTGCGATGATAAACATGTGACAATTATAAGGTTTACATGTAAATTATAAATCGATCTAAAGATAGTTTTATTATTTGACATAAGTTATTGTCAGTGTTTGATCATTGCAACAAGGTATCACTTACAAATTAATTTTATTGTCCAAAGACTTGATATTAATATTGTGTCAGATATCTTGAGATGGGATTTGTTATTATTTGAATTTTATTAATTACTAATTAATTTTAAAATCTTTTGTTTATTTCAGCTAATGCATCTGCTGCAACAATTTCTGCTAACATCAACTCAATTCCCATGCTCAATGGGATAAATTTTAAGGTTTGAAAAGAGAACATTTTAATTGTTCTTGGCTGCATGGATCTAGACCTTGCATTAATAACTGAATAACCTCAACCACTTAATACGGATAGCACTCCTGATGCGAAGAAGGAGTATGAGAAATGGGAGCGTTCAAATCGCATGAGTCTTATGATCATTAAGCGTGGCGTTCCTGAAGCCTTCAGGGGCATAGAATCCGAAGGGATTACTAAGGCCAGAGACTTCTTTGCCAAAATTGAGAAGTGTTTTGTAAAAAATGAGAAGGTAGAAATAAGCACGCTCTTAGCTCTCTTGATTTCGGTGAAGTATAAAGGCAAAGGAAATATCATGGAGTACATTATGAAAATATCTCATATTGCTTCAAAACTTAAGGCACCTAAACTCGATCTTTGTGATGAATTATTAGTGCATCTGGTTTTGTTATCTCTTCCTGCACAGTTTAATCAATTTAAGGCCAGTTACAACTATCAAAAGGAGAAATGGACTCTAAATGAGCTCATTTCATACTGTGTGTAAGAAGAAGACAGGTTGAAGCAAGATAAGACTGAAAGTGCTTATTTGGCCTATGCCTCTAAGGATAAGGGCAAGAAAAGAAAGAATGATAATGACGCTGCTAAGGGTCTAATTCAGAAGAAACAATATAAGGATGATCAAGCTTGTTACTTCTGCAATAAGGCTGGACACGTAAAAAAGGATTGTACCAAATATCACGCCTGGCGTGCTAAGAAGGGTATGTTCCTTACTTTACTCTGTTCTGAGGTTAATTTAGCTTCAGTACCTAGAAACACTTGGTGGTTAGATTATGGTGCTACTACTCACATAAGTGTTTTTATGCATGGTTGCCTGAGCTACTGAAAGCCAAGTGATGTTGAAAGACACATCTTTGTGGGTGATGGACAATAGGTAGATGTGGAAGCAATTAGGTACTTTAGGTTCCTGTTAGGAACTGGTTCTTATTTGGATTTAAATGATACTTTTTTAGTACTGTCTTTTAGACGGAATTTGATTTCTGTTTCTATATTGGACAAATCAGGTTATTCTTGTTCAATTGGAAACAATCGATTCAGTTTTTCTTTTAATTCAAATGTTGTGGGAACTGGTTATTTGAGTACTTATGATAACCTATATTTACTTAATACAATTGCTGCTTATAATGAAACTTTGTATGTGGAATCACGTGGAACTAAGCATAAATTAAATAACGAAAATCCGACGACATTATGACATAAGCGCTTAGGTCATATCTCAAAAGGTAGAGTTGAGCGTCTTGTGTCTGATGGCATTTTAGATTCTCTTGATTTTTTAGACTTCGACATATGTATCGAATGTATCAAGGGAAATAAACCAAAGTTAAGAGATTAGGTGCCAAAAGATCTTCAGACGTCTTAGAATTGATACATATGGATATTTGTAAGCCATTCCCTACGGCATCTTGGAATGATAAACAATACTTTATATCATTCATAGATAATTACTCACGTTATGGGTACCTATATATCATTCATGAAAAATCTAAGTCTCTGGACATGTTCAAAGCCTATAAAGCTGAAGTTGAGAATCAACTCAACAAAAGAATTAAAACCATTAGATCTAATCGTGGTGGTGAGTACTATGACAGATATGATGGTTCAGGTGAATAATGTTCAGGACCATTTGCTAGATACCTAGAAGAATACGGTATCGTCCCACAGTACACCATGTCGGGTTCACCTAGCATGAATGGTGTAGCTAAAAAACAAAACATGACTCTTAAGGATATGATAAGAAGTATGATTGCTCATTCTTCTTTACCAGAGTCACTCTGGGGAGAAGTACTAAAGACAGCAGCTTACATTCTAAATAGAGTACCAAGTAAAGCAGTTGCTAAAACACCTTATGAGCTATGGACTGGTCGAAAGCCCAGTTTAAAGCACTTACATATTTGGGGATGTCCAACTGAGGTAAGACCTTATAGGCCAAATGAAAAGAAATTGGACTCCAAAACAGTTAGCAGCTACATTATTGGGTATTCTTAACGCTCTAGGGGCTATAAGTTTTATGATCCCACACTCAGGAATATTTTTAAGATGCGGACAACAACATTCTTTGAGGATGTTGAGTTGGGGGGAGAAATAAGGTTAGAGACATTGCGTTTGAGGAGGAATTGGCTTCAGATCCAATCCATACATTTACTCTTGATAAGATTCAGGTTCCTATACCTATTATTAATCAAGAAGTAAATCCGGAACTTCAAGATGACAATGTTGATCAACTCCATATCCAGAAGAACAAACTCAACAACCTCAACAACCAGTGTCATTAAGAAGATCCACAAGAGAAAGAAGAAATGATATTCCAGATGATTATATTGTATTTCTCCAAGAACATGAGGAAGATAAGGGAATGATGGAAGATGATCCAATCAACTTCCTTCAGGCCATGAAAAGTTCTAACTCAAAAGTGGATTGATGCCATGAATGAAGAGTATAAGTCTATACAAGACAATAAGGTTTGGGAACTTGTCCTATTGCCAGAAGGTGCAAAACCAATTGGCTGTAAATGGATTTTTAAAACCAAGCGGGATACAAATGGTAATGTGGAGATGTATAAGGCACGTCTTGTAGCTAAAGATTTTACTCAAAAGGAAGACATTGATTATACAAAGACTTTCTTTCTGGTTTCATCGAAAGACTCTTTTAGAACAATCATGGCACTCATGGCACTTGTTGCTCATTTTGATCTTGAGTTACAATCAGATGGATGTTAAGACTGTATTTCTCAATGGCATTATTGATGAGATGATTTATATGGTACAACCACAAAACTTTGTATCAGGAGACTCAAAAAATATGGTTTGCAAATTAAGGAAATCCATCCATGGATTCAAGCAAGCTCCTCGTCAATTGTATCACAAGTTTTAACAAATAATTATCTCGTTCGGTTTTGAGATGAACATTGTTGATGACTGTGTATATCACAAGTTCAGTGGGAGTAAGTATATTTTTTTTGGTTCTGTATGTCGATGACATATTGCTTGCCACTAATGATATAGGCATGTTGCACGAAACCAAGAGATTTCTATCAAAGAATTTTGAGATGAAAGATCTTGGGAACGACTCTTTTATATTAGGAATCCAGATACATCGAGATCGTTCTCGAGGTATACTTGGATTATCACAAAAGAGCTATATTGATAAAGTACTCAAAAGATTTGGCATGCAAGATTGCAGACCAGGAGACACCAATGTGGCTAAAGGAGACAAGTTTAGTCTTAATCAGTACCCTAAAGGCAACCTTGAAATTCAGAAAATGCAGAAGATTCCTTATGCTTCAGCTGTAGAAAGTCTAATGTATGGTTAGGTATGTACGCGTCCAGACATTGCGTACATTATTAGGATGTTAGGCAGATACTTAAGCAACCCTGGTATGGATCATTGGATAGCAGTCAAAAGGGTTATGAGGTATCTTCAGAAAATAAAAGATTATATGCTCACATATAGAAAATCAGATCAGCTGGAGGTTATTGGGTACTCTGGTTCTGATTTTGCTGGATACCAAGATAGCAGAAAGTCTACATCAGGCTACATTTATATGTTACCAGGAGGAGCTATATCATGGAAAAGTGTCAAACAGACACTTGTAGCTTCATCCACTATGACAGCAGAGTTTGTAGCTTGCTATGAAGCATCCAATTATGGAATATGGTTGTAAAATTTTGTCACTGGACTGCGCATTCTGGATAATGTTGAAAGACCACTTAAGTTATTTTGTGATAATAAATCAGCAGTGATGTATTCCAATAACAACAGGAGCTCGATTAAGTCAAAACATGTTGACATTAAGTTCCTGGTTGTGAAAGAAAGGGTACAGAGTTGATAGATATCCATAGAGCACATTGGGACAAACTCCATGATAGCAGATCCTCTTACTAAAGGGTTGTCATCCAAGGTTTTTCATGAGCACATTGCTCATATGGGTGTGGTATTATTCAAGGATATCATGATTTAGTAGGAGTTTGTAATTTTCTGGTGCTTTGTGTTTGGTTGTATCGTCCGATTAGAATAAATTATTCAGTTAAGACACTCTATTTCATTATGTTTGGTTTTAACCTCACTAAAGTTTAAAGTATGACCAGTTGAAAATAAACATGTACTGATCACATTGCATGTAATTTTCATGCTGCACATCCATAATTGATCCATGTCATTTGATTGTATTGGTATATGTGATCATTGATGGGTTTAGTCACGATAAATGTGACGAAGACCGCTTTGATCCTATATTGATATTGTCAATGGACGAGATTGTTCAGAAATACCCTTATTTGTGATAGCAAATTCTGAGCTCATAAGGTTGTACATGTTTTAATGAAACATATAGTGCCCAAGTGGGAGATTGTTGGATTAAATATAATTGTGGGCATATATGTTACATTAGTGTATAATGTTATCTTAAGGTTAACCCGAATAAAGTGATCAATTAAGTCAATTGGATTAATGAGTATTTAAATGTGTCATGGGCTAATTGTGCACATACCGGACTGCAATTCTAATTTTATGAGAGGCTAAATTAGAAAATTATAAATCTATATAAAGGGGTTATGGTCCCTAATCTAAAGGTTAAGTTCTCTATTCTCTAATCCCCATCTAAAGAGAATTCTCAAAAGAGAAACCTTTCAGATTAGAAGATCAATCCTAATTCAGATCCGTGCTCAAATCGTCATGGATTCAGTTATTGCTTCCGCTAATTATTATTAATCTCTTTGAATTAATCATGATTTTATGTATTAGATCTTTAATTAAGATCTAACACAATATTGTATTGACAATTCTTTCTATGTACAGATTTGGTTTCCTTTCGATTATACCTAGCTCTTGAAACGTGCTTAAAGTTCTACTGCTTACCTTTTCTAGTTTTGATCTTTCATTAAGAGATTAGATTGAAATTAACCTAGAAAGCAGGATAATGATTAACATTAGATCATAACATTCTTTAAAGATAATCAAGTTTAGATACCACTTTCATATAAATAAATGATTCTTTTTCTTTTTTTCCTTTTTGTGTTGATATTAAGAAAAATAAAAATGCGGAAATAATTACAATTTAAGATGAGTTTGCTTAAGTTACTTTCTCCTTCATGACTTTGGTTCTTCTATCCTTTTCAGAACTCGAATATCTAACGCATCTGATCTCAAAGGTAGATACTTTTCCACCACGCGAAAGGGAGTAGTCATTCATATACTACTATATTTGCCAACTGTTCTCTATTTCTTTAGTTCATGAATGCTTTTATTCAAAGTTCATTAACAAGGATGAGTTATGTGTATAGCATAAAATTGGACGGTGAATAGCTTTAATTGTACGAAATCTCATCCCTTTTATGATTGGTAAATTATACTGGAAAACCTTCTAAGTTTGAGGATTAAGAAGTTATATAGCACGTATCAAGGAAATGGAAAATTAATATATAACTACAAATACATATCATAAATCATTTGAAACATGATTGTTCTTATATCCCCCGAGCAGATTTAAATTTAAGATCAATTGGACTTAAGAAATTTTATGTGGGCTACTGGGTAATTTCAAAGTTTAATAATGCTTCAATTAGTAGTTTTGTCCTTTTATTTTATTGAAATTGCATTTTAATTATTGGGTAACACTAAAAAAAGAGCTTATCTTAGCTTTGGGTGGTTGGCAAAAAGGAAACCAAAAGAAAAGATCACAAATATAAAATATCAGGGGACTATTTATAAAAAGAAAAGAAGAAGGAATACTTATAACTCATTAAGTTAGCTAAATAAATAGTTACACATGCTTCACTTTTTGTACTCCGTTTAATCAAACTAAACAAAGTACAATTGGAGCTTCATTACTGCATTTTTATTTATACAGATGTGAGGCACACTAACAGGATAGAATTGGATAAATCCTCAATCCATAAGAGAAAATGATGAAAAGAAGTTAAAAAAAGTGACTAATTGCCCTGGCAATTTGGAAACAAAAAAGTGATGAATGAGAGGATAACAATAAATCAATTTGCAATTTGTAAAATTATTTTCGTTATTGCTGAGGAATAAATCATGGGTGTGAGTTTGTTATCCAAAGTCAAAATCAAGACAAAAGTGTTTCAGGTACTTTTAATATTATAATCGATGCAGATTACAATAAAAGATTAACAATGAAACGAATGAAAATTTATATTTCCTGGGGTTCTTTTCTGTGTGCCGGTTGAGCATTAATCTTATACTCTGTTGATGCACAGATTAAGACAATGGGTCTTTGGTTGTTGATGAGGATTAAATTGTTTGGAAGTTAGCTCAGTCTTCTCTTAGCAATATTTGCCAATAAGATCGCAAGTGCGATGTGTGTGGGTCTTTAGGTAAGTCTTTTGGGCCTTCTTTTTCCCGATCTCTTTTTATTCTCATTTTTGAAAGGATTATCTCCTCTCCTTTTATAGGCTAAAAGAGAGAGTTAATGGTCCCCTTAATTATGGATTAAGTGGCTATAAAAGCAGGAGATAGTGGGAGCGGTTATCCCCTGAAAATAGCTCTGAAACGGCTAATTAGGCGAACTTTGCGGGTCTGTCAAAGTTCTTTGAAGACATGGGCAAAGGTCACTGTGAGTGTGAGCGAGGGTCGCTTCAACGTGGGCACGCCTTCTTCAGAAATGGATGGCTTGGTCCATGTGAGCGAAGTTCATTACTTGGCGAACTTCGCCTATGAGGTCGAAATTGACACAGAATTCGACTCGAGGCTTGGCCGACTGATGGCGCCTTTTGAGTTGATCTGAGGCATGTTGTGGGAGTTGACTTGTGGCTGACTTGGTCGAGTTGAGTCAATATGAGTTGCTTGGAAAGATTCTCTTTGATCATCAGGTGACCTTCATTGTAGCTTGCTTTGGGCTTTACTTTGGGCACATTCGAAGTGTTTAGCCCATGGGTGTTTACTTCTTGGATCTAAGCTGATCAACGAGTGAAAATATATTTTGACCGTCTACAAGCCCCCCCCCCAAAAAAAAATTTATTTTTTTTCAAGATCTTGCATTTTAATTTGTAGGTAGGATTGAAATACTTTGGGTAAATAATCAGAGGTATAGTGTTGAACATGGCTTAAGTTGTCTTGATTAGGTGAAAACTTGTCTTCATCCACCTACTTGTTTGCCAGAAGTGTAGTGTTGAATGTAGCTTCCTTTGTTGTAGACTTGTATCGAAGGATTGATGATGCCTGTGCTGATCCAAATCCATGTTTGGAACAAAATTCACCTTTTCTATTGTTGAGGTGATGTTGAGGAAATTAGTGAAGTTCGACTGATTTTGGGTGTGAGCAAAGGTCGATCAATTTTGGGTTGCTGGGCAAAGTTTGTCGATTAACGACATTTGCTAGCTGGCGAGGCTCAATTTGATTTGAGATATGTTAGCGAAGTTCATCGTCTGGCGACATTCACTGGATGGTGAAGTTTATTAAGATTCGCCTCTGGATTTATGCCATGATTTGTCGCTAGGATCCATTAATTGAAGATCCCGTGAAATCGCTGTGGATTTAACCAAGTTTTAGGTTAGGAATTAGCCTTTTTGTCTGGTCCAATCAAATCTCAAAAGATGTGATGTTTTTAGGAGTTAGGATTTGAAAGAGCCTATAAATAGTAGTAATCCCCATCCATGCTCACCGCCTCTACCATCTTCTTTTTCTTCTTTTTCTCCATGTCTAAGCCATCGTCACATAGACTGGAGATGCTCCTCTAGAAAGGAGCTGAATAAGAAAGCTCCAACAAGAGCTTGTCAAAATAAAGGGCAGCGGATGAACTCCGCATACTCTGCCATTTGGCGGAGTTGCTATCAAATGAGAAGGTGATTCTCGAGCAGATCATCGAGAACCAGTCAGCTGCTTGGGGTGAGTTGAATCATGACAGAGATGTGAAGCTTCAAGTGTCGCATTTTGCATAAGACCGCTTGGCGACTGAAATGGTATTTGGAGAAAGACCCTTGGATCTCCACAAGTGAAGACTCTGATGGTAACTATGTATCACAAACATAATCCTAGATCGTAATTAGATGTCATGAGGCTGACTCAGGCCTAACATCAAATTTTGATATAAGAAGGTGCTTCTTCCTATATATATGCCTCACCTAGAGGAAAAGGAGCAGTTCTTTTCTTCATGGGGAGAGATTTGGCTCCCTAGGTTTTGTAACATCAGAGGAACAAGGGTTGTAGCTTGATGCAGCTCATGTCAGTTCCTCAATCGTCACATTACCCATATCATAGGAGTATAAGGCAGTAGCAAATAGCAACAAGTACCCATCACCCTTGTAATTAGGTAGCCTTGAATGTCGCCTTCAGGTAGTAGAGTCTTCGATCAATAAGAATGAACTTTTGTTCATATTAAAGTTGTCCAGCTCTTGTGTACTTTATATGTACGTGCTTTACTTCTGAAGCAAATTTGAATTCTTCATGGCTTGAACTTCGCATGGAGTTATTGTATTTGGAAGCGAAGCTTAGGCTTCCTTGTGTTGGCGAGAGTCAATTTGAAGTCCGCCAGATGAAGTCTCAAACAAATTGAGTTGAAGTTTTCTCAATTCAGTGACTTAGTGAATTTTGCTAAGTCATTTTGGCAAGGTTCACTATGTAAAGCCTTAAACAAATTGAGTTGTGACTTTCTCAAGTTGGAGACTTAGTGAGATTCACTATGATGTTCAGGTGAGGTTCACCTTAGTACCCTGTTGAATTGGGTAGGGTTCACATACTGAAGGAACAATCATCTAAGCGAAGCTCAATAAGTCAGTTTAGGTGAGGCTTAGCCTAAGGATATAAACTTCAGATATTCATCTGCGTGCCTGAAATTATGGTGAAGGTCATTTTAAGAGAGATTTCAAGCGAAGATTGATGCTAGAATCTCTAGCGAAGTTCAGGGCAAAATCTTTGGTGGAGTTCGTTGGCGAGATCTTTGGTGAAGTTTGGTAGCGAGATACTTGGCGAAGTTTAGAGCGAGGAATCTTGGGCAAAGTTTGGCGGTTTTATCTATAAATAAAACTGTTTGCCTCACTCTTCTTTGAACACTAGCTTTCTTAAAAATCCCCAAAGTTCATCATCAATGGCTCACCGTCACGCTATTTCTAGGGGAAGAAGCTCTGCATGAAGGGCTCATCGACTGAGAGCTAACGAGGTGCTGACGCAGCTGGATATAGCAATAGGTAAGTGTCGAACCCATCTATGATGATCTTCGGATCAACCTCAAACAATGCCGTACGGCATCTAAAAACTTGATCCGTCGTTATAGGCGAGATATTTACAACTACTTGTAGTCTCTTCGATGAGCTTTGTCATTGGCGATGAGGTTCTGTCAATAGCCATTAATGGCACTCATTGTGGCGAGCTTCGCTCTTTGGGCGGAGCTCGTTTAGCCTTTTTGGCTTTTGCAGCGAACTTTGTTTAGGTAGAATTCGTTGTTTTGTTTTGAGCGATCTCCAATAGAGTGACGTTCGCCAGTTTGGGGTGATATTCGCTTAAGTGAGACTCGCCTATTTGAATTAGATGAATTTTGCCAAACATAATAAATGAAGTTCACTCTTTTTAGTTGAACTTATTATCAACACTTAGTCGATATAGATAATTTTTGATTGTGAGCATTGTTCGCCTCTGTTCTTGAGAATGATAGCTAAACTTGGTCTTCGTTTGCTAACTCATTTATCATCTTTGTGTAGTTGTCTAGTCAAGAGCTCTTGTGAATCATCACAACCATTTTGGATTTGATGGGACTCACGATCCTGAAGTGATGCAAGTTTTCAACGGGAACATCCCGTTGTTCCTCAACGGTAGCAGTCAAGAAAGGATCGAGACCATTCGTATGGGTAGTTATAGGACTTTGTGGGAGATAGTCACCAACATGAAGTTCTCTATCCCTCATGAAGGCGTATTTGTGAAGTCATATTTCCTCTTCGGAGATAGTGTCTCCGGTGGCAACTCTCTCTTCCAATAGGGAAAAGAGTACTGGTATTACGCTCAGAAGGAATGTCGATTTGCTTTGTCGGTGATAGAGCGTCAGGTCTCCTTCTTGTTCATGTGACACCTCGCCATGCCTCGCCTCATGCACTATAACCTCACAAATAAGGAGGATAGTGTTAAAATGGGCATTTTGAACCATCGAGATAGCTTTCGTCAAGAGAGGCTCTTTGGGAATAACATCATGGGGCTGCGTCCAGGCTTCATGAATGAAAATGTAACAGTCAATGAAGTTGCTATCGTCTTGAACACCTTTGGGAATGAGATTGTAAAACACGACACTCAGTATCCAAATAGGAATTTTAGGTTTCGTAGTGAGATTAAGTCGGCGGATATCCAGTGGTGGGCCCGTTTAGTAAACTTCACTCTTAATACCTTTGAGGATAGATTACAAGAGATAGGGCTCTATGATGCAATTAGAGCTTCGAAATATGGTGTTGAGATTTTGTGCACCGATGCTATACAACATTCTGGAGCTATACAATATTAGGATTGCTCTTCATGAGATGCTTGAGGTGTTTCGTTTACCGATGGGGAATTGTCCGTACAAGGAGTGTTTTCCTACTGACGAGGAGTTGAACACTTTCTCCCATATGCCCATGTTGTACAGGCATTTTAGAATATGGTCTGTCACTTCCTCATTTGCAAGAGGGCTACGGTGAGAACCAATCATGACTATACTGTACCTTGCGTTCCTTGGGCGGAATACTTATTTCCCAGTGTTAGTAAAAAGGGAAATGTGGGTCCGATCCTGTAGGTAATAAAAATTACCTTTAATCCCTATCAGAGAAGTTCAGAATAAGACTGCTAAAACCTCGCCCGAAATAGCAAAAAAAGGAAAAATGCTGATATCTCTCAAATCGGAAGTAATTTGCAAAACGAACGAAGACAAACCAATCCCTTTGGGTTGGTTTAGTCGGCTCCATCTCGTCGAGATAGGTGATTTTCATATATAATTCGTTAAATTTTGACTTACGGTTTGAAAGTTATGACATGTTCTTCGTAGCATGTTCATGAGCTTGTCTGCAAAGGAATTTAGCTCGCCTGAATGAGGCTGGCTCGCCTGCACAGCCTCGCCTGCCAAGTTCACCTGATAATTAGAAGCTTTCCTATACGCTTGAAGCTGGCCCGCTTGCTTGAAGCTCGCCTGTACAAGGCAAGCTCGCCGGACAGGTGGAAGCTCGCCTGCATAAGGCAAGCTTGCCCGATAGTTGGAAGCTCACCTGCACAAGGCAAGCTCGTCCGACAGGTGGAAGCTCGCATGCGCAAGGCAAGCTCGCCCGACATCTTGAAGCTCGCCTACATGAGGCAAGCTTGCATGTAGGGTCGCCAGCTCGCCTGCAAGGTCGCCAACTTGCCTGCAACATCGCCGACTCGCCTGCATGCTCTAGCTCGCCTACTGTAGAATTGCCGACTCACCTGAAGGTTGGTCAGGCTCGTCAGCCATCCACTTGAGGTATAGGAATGGTCACATCAGTGGTCACATCCCATGTATCCAGGAAGAGAGTATGGTACTCCTTGTCCTATAAGTGGTCGCATCCCATAAATTAAGGGAGGAGAGCATGGTGCTCCTTACCCAGGCGTGTTTTCGTCAAAAGTTGGTTTCGTTGTGGAATTCATTATACCTTCGGTCGATTACAGCAAATTCGAAAGAGATAGTCTTTTTATAAGACTTCTTTTACACAACAAAAGGAAAATTATAATTTTTTAGAAACAAACGCAGGATCGTTGTTTGGATCGCTGCTTGCGCGGGATCTTTGCCTGTGCCGGGGGTGTGTTAGCCCGTGGACCACCGAATCACGGATTCTGATTGAATCGTGAAGGCTTTGGGGATTCTTCATTCGTTTAGAAGCAAGAATAAAAATCAGTGAATATCTTATCAAAGTAAGACAATTACTCTTCTTAAGATTAAGTCAAAGCTCGAATCTCAAGGAATTGCCAGAAGCTCAGGAACTCTGCTCTGTCTGCTCTAAAATGCTCAGCCAATGCTCCTCAAATGCTCTCTGATCAGCCCCCCCAAAAAAATCGATCTCAGGGGGGTATTTATAGCCCCTGAACGAATAACTATTTCCGAGACAGTGTTTGCTGTCTCGGTGGCCGAGACAGTAAAGACTGCCTCGGGTTTCGAGACAGTAAACACTGTCTCGGAAATCTTCAACTGCCCGATAGTTTTCTTGTAACTGCCTTCCCACATTTTAAAACTCTGTTATTTTGGTAGTTATCAACGTGATTCTCGCCCACGACGTTTCCCACGTTCCTGAACAGTTGGTGGCCACGTGTCGGCGGTTATAAAACAGTTTCTGAACCTTCGAGAGCTGTCTCGCGTGCGAGACAGTAAACACTGTCTCGCATGGCGAGACAGTAAAGACTGTCTCGCGTGCGAGACAGTAAAGACTGTCTCGCGTGCGAGACAGTAAAGACTGTCTCGCGTGCGAGACAGTCTATACTTGTGTCCTTTTTTTGATTTTTGGATGACTTCCTTTTGAGCTGCGTTTAGATATCTTTCAGCATTTTTTAACGCCTACAGATACCCCCTCCAAAGTATTCCAGATTCATTCTTTTATAGAGAAGTCTGGGATACTTTGGATAAGATAGATTTTACTTACGATCTCTTCAATACTTGGTTGAGTAGACTGTGTAGAAGGATCCGTAAATGGTTTCAACTCCTGATCTCTTCATCCCTTAGTCTATTCAGTTCCTTGTAGAATAGCTAATATTCTTTCGGTACTACGTTTATCGCTTGACCATTGTCGAGATCTTGAATCAAAGCTAGAATTTGTACTTATGAATTCAGCTTTTGTCATCAAATTGATACTGGATTGTTAATCACTGTATCAGTATTCATAAGAACACAGTTTATACTCATATATTTTTTAGAGTTTTCGAGAAGTAGTTAACCTCATATACTCGTTGGGAGGTAGCCAGGTTATTCTTAAGAATATTCTAAGTGATATTCTTCAGAAACTTCCTGTTGACAGTAGGGAAATAGTTTAGACTCGTGTACCTATTGGAGTATCATGGTCTTTTTTTTGTTGGTAGAGATGAACCCGATGATGGAGAAGAAAAATTTTATATTCTATCTCCTGGTCTCTTTTTTGTTGGTAGAGATAAACCCAAAAAGTTAGAGAGGAAGAATTTTATATTCTATCTCCTGGTCTCTTTTTTGTTGGTAGAGATAAACCCAAAAATCGAAGAGGAAGAATTTTATATTCTATCTCCTAGTCTCTTTTTTGTTGGTAGATATAAATCCAAAAATCGGAGAGGAAGAATTTTACATTCTATCTCCTGGCCTCTTTTTTGTTGGTAGAGATGAACCCAAAAATCAGAGAGGAAGAATTTTACATTCTATCTCCAGGTGTAAAGAAAACTCAAAGTGGGATCTCCACTCAGAGAATCTGGACAGGTTTGAATAATCCTAACTGTCATAAGGTTTGATTATTCAACTTAAAAATAGACCTCTCGTTCGTGGAATGAATTGAGAGAAGATTCTGGTTGTAGTCCTAACTGTAGTAAGGTTTGACCAAATGGGAGTTTGATACGATCCTAACTGTTTAAAGGTTTGATCATTCGATTTGTAAACCTCTCGTTCATGGAAGGAATCGAGAGGGGATTTTGGCTTTGGTCCTAACTGTTTAAAGGTTTGACCAAATAGGAGTTTTAGACGATCCTAACTGTTTAAAGGTTTGATCGCTCGATTTGTGGACTTCTCGTTCATGGAAGGAATCGAGAAGAGATTTTGGCTTTGGTCCTAACTATAGGAAGGTTTGACCAAATAGGGGTTTGAGACGATCCTAACTGTTTAAAGGTTTGATCATTCGATTTGTAGACCTCTCGTTCATGGAAGGAATCGAGAGAGGATTTTGGCTTTGGTCCTAACTGTTTAAAGGTTTGACCAAATGATAGTTTTGAGACGATCCTAACTGTAGGAAGGTTTGATCGTTTGATTTGCGGACTTCTCGTTCGTGGAAGGAATCGAGAAGAGATTTTAGCTTTGGTCCTAACTGTAGGAAGGTTTGACCAAATGGGGGTTTGATATGATCCTAACTGTTTAAAGGTTTGATCGTTCGATTTGTAGACCTCTCGTTCATGGAAGGAATCGAGAGGGGATTTTGGCTTTGGTCCTAACTGTTTAAAGGTTTGACCAAATGGGAGTTTTGAGACAATCCTAACTATAGGAAGGTTTGATCGTTCGATTTGCGGACTTCTCTTTCGTGGAAGGAATCGAGAAGAGATTTTGGCTTTGGTCCTAACTGTAGGAAGGTTTGATCAAATAGGGGTTTGAGACGATCCTAACTGTTTAAAGGTTTGATCGCTAGATTTGCAGACTTCTCGTTCGTGGAAGGAATCGAGAAGAGATTTTGGCTTTGGTCCTAACTGTAGGAAGGTTTGACCAAATGGGAGTTTTGAGACGATCCTAACTATAAGAAGGTTTGATCACTTGATTTGTGGACGTCTCGTTCATGGAAGGAATCGAGAAGATATTTTGGCTTTGGTCCTAACTGTTTAAAGGTTTGACCAATCAAAAGGAGGGAGTTGAGGTACAAATAACAGTAGTAATGTAGATTTGTACAAATCACTCAGAAGATGTTTTTGGTAATCAGTGACGAAAGGAGATTTGCCAAGTATCATGGATTGAAATTTTGGGTGTTGTGTCAGAGCTCAACAGTGGGAGTGTTAAAGGCTTGGACACAGCGGGAGTTCAGGTGGATTTAACCACAAAGTATTTTGGTGGACCCACCCAGTTAATTTGATCGGTGAGGAATTTTATGGTGGAGGACTGTGAATTATCAAGCACTCCACAATTAGACCGTAGGAGTTTCGTAAGGAAAGACTGACCCAATGAGGTCATTGAATCTCATCTCAACGATAAAGTGCTTGGAAAGTCACAGTGGGAGTTTGCAAAATTGATCCCGACGATTGAAACCAATTAATCAGCAGATGAATGATTTCAGAGTTTTGTGAGGGAAGATCGACTTGATGAAGTCATTGAATCTCATCTCAATGAAAGAGTACTCTAAAAATCACAGTGAGAGGGTTTTAATCATTTTGGACATGATTAAATAGCCATAACGAGAGGTTCTTAATCATTTTTTGTCATGATTAAGGGTGGATTATTCAGATGATTGGTTTTCACCTTGAACAATCGATTAGTTTCGGGTTATCCTTAAGAATACCATATATAGTATTCTCCAGAAACTTCCTGTTAAATAGGTTACCCTGAATGTACTAGGGATAGTACTTTTTTAGGAACTTTTCGTTTGTGAGCAACGTTGCTGTTCTTGATATAGAATCAGGTCTTGGTTCATGTCTTCGTATTCAGCCATGATAACCTCATATCCACCCGTAGCTTTCAGGTGAACCTGAGTCTAATCATATTTGGAAGCAATTTTTTAACCTCTTATATCAGTCGGAGGTTCAGGAAACAGTTTATACTCGTATACCTTTTAGAGTTACATGGAGAAACAGTTTATACTCGTATACTCTTCAGAGTTAATGGAGAAGTAGTTTATACTCTTTAGAGTATCATGCGTCCTCATTTGGCTTGTTTTGCCGTTATGACGCCGGAGTCAATTAAAGCTTGGATTTTATTTTTTAGTCCGAAGCAAATTTTGGTGGGATGAAGAACTCTTCTATGGTATGCACAGTAGTTTGGATCCGTAGTCCTTTTAGCGCCCTCCTGATCTTTAATAAGTGGCAGTTCGATTTTATCATTGGCGAGGAGGTATTTCAAGATGGCTGGAGCTTCATTATCTTCAAAAGAATACTCCTTTTAGAACTTCGGATTGAGAGTCGCATTCACAGCGATTGCAGATATCGTCGGTTGGCTTCTCTCAACTTTCTTTCTTTTAAGAAAGTATTCAGCTTGTTCACCGTGCATTTTCAAATCTTTCCAAGTTTTGGATGGTACGATCCCTAGGGCTTCCAGGACATCGATGGAGAGATTATTGTGGCATGTTTGCAGGATAAACTCCTCTGTAACAGGATCTCTGCAATTCATTGCCTTGTTATGGAAGCATTTGATAAAATTATCAACCGACTCTCCGTCCTTTTGTTTCTCATCCAGAAGGGTTCCGATTGACACTTCGGTGTCATCATCGAAGAAATTGCTGAGGAACAAACTTTCTATGTCATTCCAGCAATTGATGCTCCCTAGCTTGAGACGTCGATACCAATCGAAGGCGGGACCACGAAGGGTGCCAACGAATGACCGGACCATTAAAGCCTCGTTTCCAGATATCATGCCTAAATGAGACTTGAAATAAATCAAGTGCTGAATAGGTGAGCTCTTTCCGTCGAACGGTGTGAAGTTAATGAGATGGAATTTTATCGGGTATGAAATTGAATCCCATTCTCTTGGATAGGGACACGGAATACCCGTCTTCTTTACTTCCTGAGCGGACATCAGAACATTGACTTTGTTTTCAAGGTCTTGCATTTTCTTATCCTTATCTTCATCGAGTGATATTGAGGAGAAATAATTGGGCCACCCCCAGCATTATTAAGAGGTGTTTTTGAACTACCCCTAATATCGTTGTTAGGAGGATCCGTTGAACCACCCCTAGTGTTATTTTTATTAGGAGGTGCATCAGCAAAGATGACTTCATCCACTTCCGGATCACTATCATCTGTAATATTTTGAGTGCGGTGGCTGGATTTAGCTCGCTGACTGGACTCAGGAAGTTGAGGGCGTTGAGCTAACAATTCTCTCATTTGTTGAATAGCCAACTCCATCTCCATCTTCATCTCAGCTCTAATGTCTTCACGTTGTTTGGCTAGAGCTTCTTAAAGTATTTGAGCGAACTGATCAGAGGTGATTGTGAGTACTTCTCTAGTTTGCCCCGTGCTAGATACTATATCATCCGAAGCGATCGCAGAACAAGTGTCTGAGAGCTCATCCTCTGATGACATTCCTTCATGCATTCTCTTGTAGTCACTATGTCTGATGGCTCCTAACTGGAGTCGAGATATCCGTTGGGCAATTCTTGAATCGACTTTTCCTCTCGGGGAAAAGTCAGGATTTGAGTCACCTGAATGCTGCTTAGACTTACTTTTATCAACCATGTTGATAGTGACATCAGGGAATTCATCATCTTGGACAACCGATCTTCTCTTGTGGAAACGTCTCGGCTTGGGTTTGGATATTTCGGTAAAAAGCCTTTGGAACACTGAGACTCTTTGTGGGATGGCTTCTCGTTTTGCGTAATCATATTCCAACAATACTGCTCTAATGAGTCGTGCAGAGGAACAATAACAGCTTATTTCTCGAATAATTCTCTTTCGAAATTTATTCACGCCCCCAACTTGATAGTACGATTCATCGGTATGATTGTCGAAAAATCCTTTCGTCTGTTGGTATGACCTCCCAGGCATAACGATGTCTTTTGGCGAACACGTCTTCTTCTAGGGGTGTAAAGCCTTGTTGGCATTCTCAAGACAAATTATTGTTGCCTTTGAGCAATCCAAGGTTATGTCAGGAGTCACACGTTTAGAACCACCTCCTTGCGGGTGCGGAGTCTTAACGGGCTCTGAATGCTGATTTTGCACAACTCCAGACTTTGGAATCCAAACTTTGCAGAGTTTTGGTGGTTCTTTGGCCACAGTTTCCTTGTTTCTTTCTCGTCTTTGTTGTAAGAGAGCACAGACATGAGCAGCATTTGCACGACGCTTTTGTATACGTTCTTTGAGGGTCGAACGAGTCCTTTTGACAAAAGTCCATTCATCCGTTGCTAGTTTAGCAGAGATATAAGTGATTGGTTGTTGAGACAACTGAACCACTCGATGCCTCCTCGACTCTAGGTCCGTGTGATAACGAACCCCGTCAGTTTGTTCCAAGGCCTTAGCTATTTGGCGAGCGTAGCGCTGACGTTGTCTTTGACGAGTCCTCTTCGTCAGTGCCGGTGGGCTTTGATTCGATGGCTCTTTAACTAGATAAGAGTCATTGTGAGTAGAGGTGTTGCAAGTAAAATCCTCAACAACAAACAGGTGAGAGTCTTCATCTGTAGCGTTCGACAGAGTCGAAAATTTGAAAACCTTCTTAGAAGATGAAATCTTCCTGCATTTATGAGGCGAGGAAGACTTTAAGGATGAGGATGGCAGATATTCCTCAAACTTTTCTTAGTCGAATTCATATGAGATGATTGATCTTGATGGCCGCGACAAGAACATGGCTGATATTATATTAGCAACTATTAGAGGTGCTGATGAGCAGTGTAATGATTTTAGAAAAACGGGAAGATCTAGAGAGCTGTGAGCGAATATTCGGCATGCTGGGAAGCGCACGATCAAGCTATCTTAGTGGAGATTGTGACCTGCAGTTGATAGAGCGTTATTGGGATGCCTCAATTGTCACAAATGGCCTAAATAGGAACTTCTCGATTGATCATTGATGTCATCCATATATAAAGACAGATAAGGCATCCGCAGCTCCAACCGCTGCTCGACGCAACTCTATATCACTGCCCGACGCAGCTCTATACTGCTGCCCAACGCAGCTCCAATCGCTGCCCAACGTAGCTCCAATCGCTGCCCGACGCAGTTCTATACCGCTGCCCACCGCAGATCCAAACACTGCCTAACGCAGCTCCAATCGCTGCCCGACGCAGCTCTATACCGCTGCCTACCGTAGCTCCAAACACTGCCCAACGCATCTCCAATCGCTGCCCGACGCAGCCCTATACCGCTGCCCACTGCAGCTCCAAACACTACCCAGCGTAGCTCCAATCGCTGCCTAACGCAGCTCCAATCACTGCCCGACGCAGCTCTATACCGCTGCCCACCGTAGCTCCAAACACTACCCAACACAGCTCCAACCGCTGCCCAACGCAGCTCCAACCGCTGCCAAACGTAGTTCCATACCACAGTCAGACGCGCTTTCAGACATTGCGCCAGAACGCAAGTCAAGGCTCTGACTTATTCAAACGCGATCCATACGGTTACGAGAAAACCGCTATTCACCCACGATTGGGAGAGTGGTTTACGTGGGTTGTTACACCCGATTAATGGGGCGACTAAACCACCATTTAGGCGCAGATTATGGGGGCGGTTACACCCCTAATTCCCCTATAAATATCAACAAACTCAACAGAGTTTGGGGTAGGATCGAATCAGATCAGGGTGAGGAGATTTTCTCTAAAAGTAGAGCGGATTTCTGGAAGAACGGATTTTTGAGAATCTGGTGGCAACAATCTTCAACAAATTGAAGATTTTCGGATATTTGATACTTGGCTTATTAACCAAAGTATTTTGGTTCAAACAACTCTTTTTACCAGAGTTTGTCACTCACTCTGAGGTACAACACCCGTGGAGAGTTCTTGAGTAATTCAACTATACAAGTCATTTGTTCCAGCAAGTTTAGACGTTCGGATCGTCAACGAGAGGCAAACTCGACGCGAGCATTCGAGGGAGGCATCTCATCGCCACCGTGAAGAACCCGGTTTTAAACAAAGGGGAGAATCAAATTCATTCTCTTCTCTTTTGTAACCAGGAATTCAAATTGTAATTCGAGAGTTGAGAGAGTTGTAAACATTCTTTTTCTAAGCAGTTAAGAGAATAAAAACCAAATACAATTCTTTCATTATTTTCTTGTTACAAATTTTCCACCAAACAGATGCACAGACACAGTCAAAACAAAATTCATATAGATGGCTATTTCGATTACAATGAGTGCAATGAAAGGGTCTAAAAGGTTTGTATTGACCAAAAGGTGGTGCATGGAAATCATTTGCAAACAAAAGTAATTTATTTGAAGCTTTTTGCAAATGAGAAACATTTTTCAAATCAAAACAAAATTTGGCCAAATGGCCAAACCTACCACAAAAAACGCACTTATACACATGAGCATGTTTATGATGTGTAACATGTGCATATGCATGTGTATGAGATGTAGAAACTTTATGAGATGCACATGAAATAGTATTATTAGAATGTTTATGTGCATCATAGCAAAATTAAGCAAGATGACCTTTTCGGCCGCAAATAGAGTACTTATAAGTTTTGTTATATACGTGTGCATAATGAGTAGACTTATTTTCTTTAGACTTAGCACTCATATTCACAAGCTTCTTATGATTATCAATGCATTTAGTTAGACTTGAATCTAAAGAAGAAATGTGATCTTTAATATTATTCAACTCATCATTTGGCATAATATTATTCACAATAGAAGTAGAACAATCATGATTAATTTTAAAAGAATTAAATTCATTCCTAATTGTTTCTACTTTGAACATGGCATTATTTTTCTCATGAGATAAACTAGCAATATCCATTTTTAGTTTTTCATTGCTTTCTTTAAGGTTTACATTTTTATTAGCAATGATATCAAACTTAGTTGCTAGAGCATGATTGGATTTCAAAATAACATGCTTGCTTTTTAAATCTATCAAATTATGATGTAATTTGTTATAGGCTTTCATTAATCTATCATAAGCACATGCGAGTTCATAAATGGATAGATCATCATCGGGATCGGACTCGTATACCTCACTAGGGCTATTGCTAAGTGGTCGTGTGCACAATGAAGATGAAGCTCTACTATTACTTGAAGTAAAGTCCATCGGAATCTGTTGGGTCTCCTCCAAGTTGCCTTGACAAGCCTCTATATGTTTCCACAATAAATAGGCACTATCAAAAGAAATAAGCTTGCTAGATATAGATGGTTCAAAAGCTTTAAGTAGAAAATCTAACAATAACTTGTTCATGGTAGATATTTTCTTATCTTGATTGCTCCACTTGGATTTCTCCAAAGTGGGCATAATGTAAGCACTATGAATAACTTCTCATAAATCTAAATGTTTAGATCTAACAAATATTTTAAATCTAAACATCCATTGAGCATAAGGAAAATTATTGAATAAAGGAGCAACATTTATATCATAGCCTAAACAAGGGGCACCAAGCATATCCATAATAAACGTGCAAGCAAGAAGAATAATATCAAAATAAGATTGGCAACAATAATAAGAACAATGGATCTTTAACTCAAGATGGTTAGACCTCAAATCAAAGAGCACCAAGCTCTGATACCAATTAAAAGTACCCTAGAGGGGGGTGAATAGGGTTATTATTAATCTTATTAGATATTAATACCAATTAAAACTTATTAACAAAATATTCTTGTAAGATAGATATACAATGCAATATGAGCAAGAATATAACATAAGAGAAAATAAACAAGAAACAATAGAAATAAATAGTGGACACAAAGAGCAATCCAAACACAATAATATGATCACAGAGTTCGAACCTTCCGTCCTACGTCTCCGCTCCCCACTCCCGGGGAGAACTCCACTATCGACACACCCGGTTTGGAAGACAGAACTTTTCTACACACTCAGTGTTCTAGCTTAATGAAAACTCTACAAATCTCTCACAATGTACATACACAAACTACAACCTCAAGTGTTGATCCTCACGTATCGCCTCCCTCAAGTGCTCGGCTTTACTACCTCTCTCTAGGCTTTACTACCGACGCTACTCCTCTTCGTATCGACTACGTCCTCACCACACACTCCTCTTGGTGTAAATGTATATTAAAAGGTGATACTCTCACAATAAGGCTCAAGTACAATGATTTTTTCTCTGAGGGGGGGTTATTAGTTAGGACAAATTGGAGCCAAGTGAGAAAATTGTTTCAAAGGAATAATTTTACCCCTTTAGGATATTTTGAGTGGGGTAAAATAGGATAAAGTAGGATAATGAGATAATTTGAGCCTTTGATTTGACAATTCATGTGAGATAATTGATGATGTGGCACCTTATTAAAAAATAATTTTATCTATTAATTACTTCTAAATTAACTTATCCAATTAGTTTAGTATATTATTTAGTATATTATTATAATATAAATATTATTTTACTTTATATTAAAATATAATATATTGTACTATACTTACAAATTACTATTATTAATTATTATATTGTATTATATTATATTATATTAGCATGCTATACTATATATAATAATTAATATAATATATGAATATTTAATATAAAATTTTAATAATATAATATTTAATATAATACATTATTTTATTTATACAAAAATATAATATGTTATACAATAATTACTAATTAACATATTAGTATGCTACATTATATAATAATTGATTTAATATATGAAAAATATATTTAATATAATACTTTAATAATATATTATTTAATTTAATATTATAATATAGTATCATAGGATATACTGTACAAATTAATATTATATAATAATATATTACATTATATTATTAATATATGTTATTAAAATATTATATATATGTTATTAAAATATTAGTATATGTTATCGTATAGTATTATTAGGGAAAAGTGAATCTAAGGTGACACCCTAGGCTCCCACCTAAGGACGCGGCCTAAAATCATATCATTCCCTATTAGTTTTTGCGATCCGCTCTATTAAACTTGATTTACACGTTCGTAAACCTAAACACACAAATTTTAGGGTGAACCCGTCGTGTTTTGACCCTTCATCCACTCGCCGTAATTTTAACGGTTTTGAATGAATAGAACTTTTTGGACGGCTCAATGGATGGTCAAAACACGACGGGTTTACCCCAAAATTAGTGTGTTTGAGTTTAAGAACGCATAGATCAAGTTCAACGGAGCGGATCGTAAAAAAATATTAGAGAATGATGTGATTTTAGGTCGCGTCCTTAGATGGGAGCCTAGAGTGTCACCTTAGATTCACTTTTCCCATATTATTAATATATGTTATTAAAATATTATATAATATTATAATAAATACATTATACTATAATTACCATTATATAATATTATTAATATATGTATTAAATTATGTTATTAAAATATTAATATATGTTATATTTTATATATCATGTTATATATTTATAATATAATTAGCATGTATTAGTTAAGTAATACAAAAATATTTCAAAATTATCCCAATTGCCTTCAAAGTGGAACAACATTGTTCCAATATGGAGGATGGGGTAAATTTTTACTATTGGGACAAAATTTTTGTATATGAGTGAGGTAATTTTATCCCAAGTGGTGTAATTGTCTCACTAGTGTTCTAAAAAATCAATAACACAAAAAGGTATTATCCATATTCCATTGTCCCAATGAATAACACTTTAAAATAGAATCCTTAAAATTATCCCATTATCCACCAAAATGTCCCAACCAATAACCCCCCCTAACAATGAATGACAGCACTATGAAGCTCACTCTCACTAAATCACTCACCACAACCCAACAATATATTGTATGAATAATATTAAAAGCTTAATTGAGGTGTGAGTGATAAATGAGAACAATAAAATTCTAACTCAAATAAAACTACCTAAGATATTAATATGAAAATCAAAAGATAAATAAGCTAGATAAAAGAGTTAGAAATCTTCTCTATAAATTCAAGGAGCTGTAGATAGATGATGAGGATGAATTCCTCAGTTGAAATCAAAAGCTTTCTCCTTGTGAAAAACTCCTCTTTTGAAACAAACTTAAAACAATGCTTAAACACAAACTAAACTCTTTCAAAACTTGATTAAAACAATTTTCTTGATTCCCATAAGAGTTGAATGCACTGGGGTATTTATAGGCACTCAAGACATCAGCCAAAACCCAGAGAAAAAGACAAAACCGCTCAAAAACCAAAAATCTGGAAACTGCACAAAACTAGCCGTTGGAAGGCTTATCAGTCGACTGACGGGTCTCATTAGTCGAGTGGTAAGCTGACCATTATAGGCAATCGGCAGCTTATCAGTCGACTAATGACCTTTTATCAGTCGACTGGTCAGTCGACCAAAATGAAACTGAGACTTTTGATGATTACAGGCACTTTCATCAGTCGACATATCAGTCGACTGATGTCATCAATCGACTTACCAGTCGACTGATAACATGTTATCAACCTGAATTGATTTTGAAATTGAGTTTCAAGGCTCTGTTAAAAATAGTAAATAAATTCTAAAAAATATGAAATTTTGTAAACAGTTTATAAAAATTTTGACAAACATATTTGAAAAGGAATTTTGCAAAAAGATCCTCATATTTGTGAAAACTCAACGTTTATCAAAATATACATAATACATGTTTTTGATGAATCTTAAAAATGAAGTTTGACATGTAAGAACATGTAGAAACTTTATGAAATGTTTTTATAAATGTTATAAAACATGAATGTAATATAAAAAAGATTAATAAACCAATATTGCATTGTTTTCTCAAATAAACATATTTTGTAATAAAATCAAAATTGTGTGTGTATATATATATTGAGCTTGAAATATATTCACACAATATGCCCTACAAAACAACTAATATACCAAAGCTTGATATATCTTTAATATGCTCGTCTTGGTAAACATAGAAGAAGCTTGAACTTGGATTTTGTCTAGTATGCATAGGCTTCATTCCACTATTTCCTTCCATCCTCCAATGGATATGATCGTGAAAGCTCTACTTCATCCATCCTTCAATATATTGTTTGTCTAGAATACCTAATAAGAAAACATAAACACTAGACAAATAATATTAGGAATTGTTCATAATTATCAAAACAAGATTAGAGGATGTAGGCTCATAATATTAGACCTAACAATAGTGGGGAACGATCCCATTATGACTCAACTATTCATTGGCACCCTGTTTGGTGAAAAATTTGCAGTAAGAAAATGAAAGAATTCTATTTGATTTTTATTCTCTTAATGTCGATTACAATTTGAATTTCTGATTACAAAAGAGAAGAGAATTGATCTGAATCCTCCCCTTTGTTTAAGTCTGGGTTCTTCACGGTGGCGATGGAGTGCCTCCCTCGAATGCTCACGTCGAGTTTGCTCTCCGTTGATGATCTGAACATTTTATTTGACTGGAACGTGGTCTTCTCCTCACGATTTGATGCTATGGAGAACTTGTGTGGTAAGTTTTAAAGAAATCTTGATCAATTAATAACTATGAACGAGTTTGAAACTCTACGAAAGAGTTGATTTTACCGAAATCGGTTTGTAAGCCAAGGATGAAGAAAGCTCCTCTTTCCGATCTCTAAAGCTCTAGCAACTCCCCCAAAAAGCCAGCCGAAGATCTCTTCTTTTCTGCCAAAACCCCAGAGCTGAACAATCCAAGCGCAATTGAGTTTACTTCTATTTATAGGGATTAAGGGTTGTAACCGCCCCCTTAATTCATTCCTAAGTGGGACTAGATTAGGTGTAACCGCCCCCTTAAACTGCTCCCTAAATTATGGGAAAAACGGTTTTGAAACCGTTCAATTCGTGCTTTGAATGAGTCAAACGCCAGTCTGGGTGTTCTGGGTCCAAACTCTGTGTTTTATACTTGAAACGCAGAGTTGGGCCTGTTTTTGGCTAAAAACATCGTGTTCGCACAGCATTATAAATCTGAAATGCAGAGTTGGGACGCAGAGATGAACTTCGCGTTTTGGACCTGGGACGCAGAGTTGGGCTCTGCATGAACTCTGTGTTTTGAGTCCACGAACTCTGTGTCTAGACTTGAATGCTGGGGATGGCTTCTGCATTTTTGACTAGAATGATGGGCATGACCTTTGTGTTTTGACTCTGGAACGCGGGCATGACCTCTGCGTTTTGATTTGAAGAGACTGTCAATTTGTAGTCTATTTTGCTAGAGCATTACAAAGACTGTCATCTTATAATCTTCGTCTTGGCTCCTTAAAAATATGAGAGTCGTCAGATTGTAACTCCTGATATTGATTGTGAAGGCTGTTGATTAGAGCTTTTATCAGTTATTGCAAAGATCGTCAGATTGTAACATTCATCGATCTACGTGAAAGTCTTCAAATTGTAGCCTTCTAGAAACCGTCGAATTGTAACTTCCATCATCGATGTTTGATGGGGATTAGCTATCTGTTGTGATTTTTAGACAGCCTACACAACCTCAAGAGGGTCAATTTTGAGTGGTTCCGTAAATTAGAGCCTTGATCCATCACTTGCTAGAAGGACATGGAAAGGTTCTTCATGGCCAAATTCTTTGACGATAACAAAGAAGTATTTGTGACTACCCTGCTAGCTTCAAAGCAGAGAAAGACAGAGTCTGTAAGCAACTTTGTCAAGAGGTTCAGGAACCGATCGTTGCATACACATTGAAATGTGCCGGAACAATCTCTCTATCAACATTCTGTCCAACATGGGCGCTGTCATAGCTCGCTCATGAAAAGACTTAATCTGCCAAGGAGAACAAGTCAAGAACATGCTCAAGCGTATGAATATTGAAGAGACATACAAATTTCAAGGGGGTGATGACCAATACATCTTGGTAGTGGAAACCACCTCCTCATCCAAACCCTATTCACAATAGAGGGGCAATGCTTCGAAGCACCAGAAGCCCACGATGGCATCTATCAAGTTCGCCGACTTAGGCCCAAACTATAGGGCTGACTGTGAAGACTTGGTTACTACTGGCTGAAGATGATCGGTGACGCTTAAATGTGTCAATCGCCAGAAGACCTTCATCCGATGACAACTTCATACCCATTCATAGTAGAGACGATCTACTCGAGTGGGCAATGTATCAGCAGATGATTTCAACTAATTATCCTTCAACCCTTCAACCCAGATTCTCACCAGAGTGGGCGTAGTCTCGGTTTCTCTATGAAACCATATAATACCCCAAATCTCCTCCAAATTTCCCACGATGATCCTCTTCATCAGGACAACGGGCCCACATGAACTATCATCACCTCTGATAGTCAAAAAAAATTTCTACCATATGATGTGTCACTATTCAAATCAACGTCATTACACTCATTCCTGAATCAATGAACAGCTTGCCAACCTCCTGCTGTGGCTATTTGATCATGTCCAAAATGTTTAAAACCCTCCCACTAGAGCATGAGGTTAAAATGCTCCTTCCACCTCCCATTCGATCAAACCTTCCTACAGTTAGGACCAAAGCTAAAATCCCCCATCAATCCCCTCCAGTAGGACGATGGGACAACTCCCACTATCATGTTAACACTACACCTCTGACAAAATCAACTTACTAATCCTTTTCAATAGGATGGTAGGTTCTCAAAGTTACTCCAATCACGACAATCCAATCAACTTACCAATCCTCTTCAATAGGATGGTAGGTCCTCAAAGTCGCTCTGATCGTGACAATTCCTATCACATTAATGATTACCTCTCATTCTTATAAATATCGTTGTTCGATTATTCATCACACTCATACGTATCTGAACGACCTAATCTATTTCGAACATTTTGATATTTTATTAGAACAATCGATTGGTAGTAGCCTACCATGTGATGGCTCCTATAACAATCAATCGTCACACTCATACATCCCCGAACGATTTGATTACACTAGCACCGTCCTTCCCGCAAAAGGCGTTGTTAGTTGATAATGGCCTACTAAGAGATATGCCTTTATCCAAATAGTGGCCTACCATGTGATGTGCCGCTATTTCAGGTTCGTCTTTGCCCTAAGAGAAGACAAATCAGGGTTCATCTTTGCCCCAAGAGAAGACAAGCTCCTCCTCAAGACTCCAACGGGTATACAAGTATAAACTATTTCCTACCTTTGTCAGAAAGTTACTGGAGGATATTACCCATAGTATTCTTAAGGATAACTTGTCCGACTCCAATGGGTATACGAGTATAAACTATTTCCTATCTTTGACGGGAAGTTCCTGGAGGATATTACACATAATATTCTTAAGGATAACCCGGCTTACTCTAACGGGTATATGAATATAAACTGTTTCCCAAACCTCCAACTAGTGTACGAGGCTAAATTGTTCCTTACCTTCGACGGAAAGTTCCTAGAGAATATTCTTAAGGATAACCCGACAACCTCCAACTGGTATACAAGGCTAAATTGTTCCTTATCTTTAACGGGAAGTTAATAGGGAATAGTCTTAAGGATAACCCAACAACTTCAAACTAGTATACGAGGCTAAACTATTCCTTACCTTTGACGGGAAGTTCCTGGAGAATATTCTTAAGGATAACCCGGCAATCTCCAACTAGTATACGAGGCTAAACTGTTCCTTACATTTGACGAAAAGTTCCCAGAGAATATTCTTAAGGATAACCCGACAACCTCCAACTAGTACACGAGGTGAAACTACTCATTTTCTCCAACCGATGCATGAGGCTAAACTGCTCCCTTTCCTCCAATCGGTGCACGAGGTGAAACTACCCCCTTCCTCTAACTAGTGCACGAGGCTAAACTGCTCTATTTCCTCCAACCGGTGCATAAGGATAAACTGCTTCCTTTCCTCCAACTGGTGCACGAGGTGAAACTGCCCTTTTCCTCTAACCGGGACATGAGGTAAAACTACTCCTTTTCTCCAACCGGTGCACGAGGCTAAACAGCTCCCTTTCCTCCAACCGGTGCATGAGGTGAAACTGCCCCTTTACTCCGACAAGTATATGAGTATAAACTATTATTCCTTTTCTCTAACCGGTACACGAGATAAAACTGCTTCTTTCCTCTAATCGGTACACGAGGCTAAACTGCTCCCTGTCCTCTAACCGGTGCACGAGATAAAACTACCCCTTTACTCCGACAAGTATACGAGTATAAACTGTAACTCCTTTCCTCCAACCATTGCACGAGGTGAAACTACTTCATATCCTCTAACTGGTGCATGGGGCTAAACTGCTCCTACCCTCCGACAAGTATACGAAACTGCTCCCTACGCTCTTAATCTAAATTCCTTAAATAGCTAAGGATAGAGGAGAAATCTTAGCATTGAGCCAAAGAGAAACTCCTCGATAACTTACCATGCTAAGGGAAAGAGCATGGCTTGTCTAACTCAAAAGCTAGTTGGTAAAGACAAATCAAGTTTGTTGGTAGCTGAGGGTTTGCTCAAAATCCTATATGGCGATCATCAGCTACGAGTGACGAGGTCAATTTCACTGAGCTTGTTGGAAGGTTCCTCACTCCATCTGAGCAGTGATCACTTTGCAGGTCTTCATATTCAAAGTGTTCCAGACTTCATGTAGCCTGATTCAAGTCTGAAAACTTTAGAGGGGGTTCTGTAGGTAATAAAAATTATCATTAATCCCTATCAGAGAAGTTTAAAATAAGACTGATAAAACCTCACACGAAATAGCAAAAAGGGAAAAACATTGATATTTCTCAAACCGAAAGGAATTTGGCGAAATGAACGAAGGCAAACCAAACCCTTTAGGTTGGTTTGGTCGGCTCAGTCTCATCAAGATAGGTGATTTTTATATATAATTCGTCAAATTTTGACTTACGGTTTGAAAGTTATGACATGTTCTTTGTCGCATGTTCTGAAGCTTGCCAGCAAAGGAGTTTAGCTGGCTCGAATGAGGCTGGCTCGCCTGCACAGCCTCGCCTGACAATTAGAAGCTCGCCTACACGCTTGAAGCTGGCCTGCTTGCTTGAAGCTCGCCTGTACAAGTCAAGCTCGTCCGACGGCTGGAAGCTCGCCTGCAGAAGGCAAACTCGCCCAACAGCTGGAAGCTCGCTTGCACAAGGCAAGCTCGCTTGATAGCTGGAAGTTTGCCTACACAAGCCAAACTCACCCGATAGATTGAATCTCACCTACATGAGCCAAGCTCGCCTGTAGGGTCGCCAGCCCGCCTGCAGGGTCGCCAGCTCGCCTGTAACATCGCCGACTCGCCTGCATGCTCCAGCTCGCCTACTACAGAATTGCCGACTCACCTGAAGGCTGGTCAAGCTCGTCAGCCATCCACTTGAGGTATAGAAATGGTCACATCAGTGGTCACATCCCATGTATCAAGTAAGAGAGTATGGTACTCCATGTCCTATCAGTGGTCATATCCAATAAATTAAGGGGGAAGAGCATGGTGCTCCTTACCCAGGCGTTATTGACCATGGCTCTCCTTTTCTATAAATAGCCACACTTGGCTACATGAGAAGGGGTCTTGGCCTTCTTTAGAACTTGACCTTTTAAGTGGCTGGTTGGACCATCTTTGGGACAGCTCCCTTGGTATTTTTAAAGTCTTAATCTAGACTCTTAGATTTGGAGACTCTTGGCTCATTAGCTCTGTAAACTCTGGCATTGTAGCCTTCTTGGTGCATTCAGTCTTGATACTCATCAAGCTCAGACATTCGAACTCTAATCGTAACTTTGATCGGATCGTCCAAGGGAATCAAACTCAGCACGAGCACCGAGGGAGGTGTCCTAGCACTACTAACAAACCTACGTTAAAACAAGGAGGTTCATTCCATTATCCTCTGTTGTAAACATTAATCATTAGTTTGTAATAACCCGATCTTATAAATACAAACGCCCCCTCGGTAAAACGAGAAGTTTATTTTTACACCCGATAGATCCTTCTAGCCACGGATGCTGATGTTGAGATTTGCATCTTTAAGGATGGTTTTGTATTGCACATTTCTAACTCTGATGTATAAAGGTTTCATGTTGGTGACCAATTTGAGAGCTTTCATCACTAAGCGAAGGAGCTAATATCTGAGTTGGCATTGCTTGCAGGGTTCTTCTCTCTTTAGCTAAAGGGTTGTGTCATGCCTTCTCGACCAAAGGATCACATCTCGATTAAGGTGCTATACCATGCCGTGTTGTTAGCCTCTCGGTACAACTTAGCTCTTCTACCGACAATAGTGAGCTACATACATCATGGCCTAAGAAATTGGCCACTAAATATTTGAAGTAGGGAGACACTTTTCAAAGGAATCAAGTGCCCAATCCTAGGGTGGAGTTATCTTATACCTATTTGGTAATATAGTTTACTCAACACTATCCTCAACTAATGTCAGCTGCTATGCCTGCTCGTGGGAATGTTGCCTTGGTTCAGAGGTATGAACGTTCAAAATGGCTAGTTAAGTACCTTGCCGGAGTCCATAGAGTTCTTTAGAACAGGAACCATCATCGTCTTTATTGTTGCTTCCCCTTGATTTACAGCGTATGTCCTTGGGATGAGTTTGAAAATGGCATGAGTATTGAGTGCTTCACTTGCTTGCCTAGGTTAAGTGGTTAGTAAACATTCGACCAGGTCACCTTGTCGCCAGGTTGAACGAGACGGAGTGCTACATTGAGCCATATTTGCCATGTAGATTTGCTCGCCAATTTGGCTATGATCAAGTATATGTTAGAAATCTAAATCCAAGGTTATTACGTATGGGAAGCTTGGTCAATAGAGCTCGCGATTGGTACCACTTTGTTGCGAGGGCTACAGGAGCTAGGTTCTCACTTCCCCAACACATGCCCAACTCTTACATGATGTTAGGGTTCTGTAAGTAGTATAGCAAGGTGATCGTTCATCCTCCCGAATTTTAGGTGAATAAAACTAGTTTGTTTTGGATCACCCGATGGTATAAGGAATACTCCAAGAGGGGTCCGAAGAGTAGAGCTCATGGACTACGAGAATTTCTGGTAGAAGGTGTGCTAGATGAGAATTAGGAAGAGCCAGGTGAACATCCTGGCCCTCAAAGGTAGGTTAGCATCAACATTTGAGAACCGACTGAGCCGGTGGTTTGGAAAGGAGTCATTGGTACAAGACGGGGTAAAGGAAAGAGGCCATTACATATTCCTCCTCGTCCGCAACCTTAGAAAAAGTAGCGCTTAGCATCTCCTGAGCTAGAGCCTGTGCCTGGAGACTCTTTGAGGATTAGAGAGGAGTCCCCTGTGGTCCCAGTACAAGAACCTAGGGTTAGCTCATCAGGTGATTTCTATTTATATATTAGCACCACTCAACTTGAAGTGCTTTTTAATTGGTGTGCTTATTTTCGTGTACAGGTAAAGAGCCAATTCCTCTAGACAACAATCAGAAGCAAGTGGATTACAGGCATGATGATACTGATGCTTATTTGACTGAGCCTGAAGGTGTTGATGATGGTGGTGACGTAGGTAGTTCTTCGTGCATGCTAGGTTCAGTAATCTTGTGTGATTATTCCACTTTGGTCACTGAAGTTTTGTTTACTTAATAGATGATGAACTTGATTTTGGAGCCATGGGTGAAGTAGCCCCTTCGTCGTTTTCTACTCGAGGTCACTTCAAACAGGTATTTGACTTTGAAGGAGCTTTCAGAGTCTTATAACCTGTGCCTGCCATTGATATAACTGAAGCTCCCACGCCAGCACCTGTTTCATTGGTGCACTAGAGATTAATCATCTCTAGGTATTTATGATGAATATAATGGAGCTTTAATTTCTTCAGTACCCGTAGGGAGTGAAAAGGTAGTGCCACTATGCCCTAGGCCTATGTATGATGAAGGTCCTAGTGTGGTTGTAGCTAATGAGCTAGAAGTCTTGTCCATGAAAGTTGAAATTGTGCCTATGGATGTGGTAATGACCATGGTGATGGTTGTGAGGACTGTGGTCTCATCTATTGTTGTGATGTCAGTGACGCCATCCACTGTGTCGAACATCTTGGTCATGCTCACGCCAACTCTAATGTCGATCAATGAAAGGATACAAGTCTTACTGACTGTTTCTCTAACTACCACAGATGTAATGGTTATCTTCGTAGGAGAAAGCTCTTCAAGTCATGTGAAGGTTCCCCAATCTCCCGGTCCTAAAGATTTGATCAAAATGGAGATAAAGATCTTGACTGACAGCATGGTAAGACTACTCAATCAGAGTGTTGTGGTTGCTTTGAATCTACAAAGAGGTTTGTCCGTTCACACTCTTAACTTGTTGAGAGGTCAACTTGGTCTTCTGTCGTCAGCTGCTAGTCCGGTTGGTATTGAACCCTTTAAGATTGCGATTGTCATGACTGAGTTCTATCTTTGAGAGTTGTAGGGTTTCATACAACTAATCCTAATAGCACTTTTTAAGATTGAGTTTTGGCATCTCTTAGCAGCCCATCATAAGGCTGAAGAGTCTGCTCATGCTGCAATAGAGTGGATCAATGTGAAAGTCCAAGGTTTGAATGATACCATTGTGTCAGCTGACAATCAATAGGCACAACTTCAAGATGCTATCTAAGAAAAGGATGCAATGATCAACGAAGCTAAGACCGCCATTGCCGCGGCTCAGGTGTGCCTAGAGGTAGCTCAATGCCAAAAGGAGGAGCTTGATCTTAGCCTATCCGAGTTGACCATGAAATGGGACTCTCAGATCACGGAGTTTCAGGCTAAGACGAAGAAGCTTTCTGTCATCAGATATCAAGCTATTCTCGTCAATTCTAGAATCATGAGGGAACAAGTCCAGAAGGGTGCTCATGAAGTCAGGGATGAACAAATGGCTGAGTGTATTGCACTGATACACACTTTTTATTCATTTTCCCTGTAAGGATCTTTTTGTAACCATTTTAGCTCTTTCAATAAATAAAAGAACTTTTTTCTCCCTTTATGTGTGTATGATAAAGGTGTAATATTAATGTATCATAGTGATATATTTGCAGGGGAAAATGATGTTGGGATCAAACTAGTAAAGGTGTAGTGTTAACATAATAGCTTGATCAAGTTAATACTGTTCAGATGTGTATTTTTAATATGATATTTATAATAATATTTGACAGAGGTGTAATGTTAACTAGTCAAATAGAATAACCGACAGAGATGTAATGTTAACCAGTCGGTTCTAAAGGATCCAAAGGACAACTACTATTTGGAAGTATAATGATAACTTAACGGTAAAAAATGATGGAATTCTAATATTAACTAATCGGTTTTTTATATGAGCGAATTGACAAAGATGTAGTGTTAACCGGTCAAATTTGCTAAGATAGGTAGATAGAGGTATAATGTTAACTAGTCGACAAAATGGTCTGACGAAGATGTAATGTTAACCAATCATATTATTTTGAATGAGAAATCGTTTAGGGGTATAATGTTAACATGACGATTTGATCCAATTAGCACTACTCAAAGGTGTAATGTTTACATGACAATGATAAGGATATTTATGCATTGACACTGTTTAGAGGTGTAATGTTAAGATGATAGTGATAATGTATCTGGAGTCAAGAAGAGGTATGGTGTTAACTTGATGACTCGCTGGGGATTTTGGATCGAGAAGATCAATGTTTCTGGTCAGAGTGGAAACTTAAACGTGACCAAGATCTTCGTTGGGAGGTAGAATTGGCCGATATCATGTTTAGTATTTCTTGAGAAGCTTCCTGTTGATTGGCGCTAATAGCCTATTGTCGTTTTGGTCAATTACACGATATATTCCATTTGAGTAGGTTGTCTCTACTACAAACGGACCTTCGTATTTGGTTTAAAATTTTCCTTTAGTCTTATGCGTCATGACCATTGGTCAACGAACGGCTACGACCAAGTCGCCCCCTTTGAAGGATTGTTCTCTGACTTTCCTATTGAAGGCTCTCAAAATCTGTGACTGGTAAATCTCCATTCTTTATGGAGTTTGAAGTCTCAGCTCATTATGCGCTTCTAGTTCTTGGGGGACCTTTTGATAAAAGTTCTTTGAATGTCATCTTCTTAGTGATGGCAATTCTCAATGACAGTACCTGGATTTCCGGAGGGATCACGGCTTCGCATGAGCCAGTGGGAGTGCGGACCATTGTTCAATATGCTCGTAAACACTCTCCAAGTTTCTCGTCCCAATCTTGTTTGTTGGTGGAGACGAACTTCTTCAAAAGTTTGATGATTGTTTTGTTGAAAGCTTCAGCTAGACCATTAGTAGCTAGGTTATATAGTGTAAAAGTCACATCTTGAATTCTGAACTTGTTGCAAAATTTGAAGAACAGTTGACTGATGAATTGCAGATCATTGTCATGAATGATTCATCTAGGAATGCTGAATTGGTAGATCATGTGATGTTTGAAGAATTTGATCACTTGAGATATCTTGACTTCTCTAAGGGGAAAAACTTCGGCCTATTTGGAGAAGTAATCTGTGATGGTTAGAACGAATCGATGCCCTTTAGTGGACGACGTGGATTTAACACGTGTGACATCGTTTAGCATATGCTACCGCATCTGCTATCATTGTCGCCAGTAGTAGCCTAGATTATGAAGTCGGTCTTGAAGTTTAGCACATGTTGATGAGCTTCACATGCACTGTCATGGGCTTGTTTTAACGCTTCTTAAGTTTCACTCTGTGACGACCCTAGGTTCATACAAGGCTACAGTCCAAGGTGAATCCAAGAATATCAAACATGGTATGTACCAACATCATGCAACAACATGTTTCACCATCACAGTTATTATCTCTCTAGACGAATCAACAAACAAGTGTAGGTACAAAATAGGAAAAGAATAGTGAAATAGTATAATGAACTGAATAAACACAGAAGAATTTTATAAATAACCCTCATCAGGGCCCAATTGAAATAAAATAAAATAACTCTGAATCTGAAATAAATATAATATGTCTCAACATAAGAGTCAAATAAAATCCCACTAAGACACTCAACCTCTACAAAAAAAAAGAAAACAGAAATACAAACTCTAATGTCTGAAAATAAATATCTACTGTGGAGCTCTGAAAAATATCTATAATTATAATATACTAGATGGAAGCTAAGATACAACCCCATCAACTTGCGATTCTTCATGCACCTGACCCGTCACCTGAAAAGAGAAGAAATAACGAGTATCAAAGCGCTAGCGAGATCATCTTCACCGCCCCTATGGGAAGGGGTAGGAATATGTAAGAAAATACTATTAGTACATATAGAGATAAAATTATTCATATAACTGTAAATGGAGACTGGTATTTAGAAACCCACAACACGAGAATTAGTATGTCGAGCGAAATAATCCAAACAAGAAAACCCTCATGTATATACCATATCACAAATTATGAATTGCTAAATACCAATCCCAAACCTATGAAAAATAGTACTTTAGGGAAAGATGACACAACTCCAAACCTTAACCATACAGAGCTAATGTCACAGTCTCGAACTATCCTCGGGTAGTTGGCGCAGTCATAAGGAAATATCATCCACCATAAACATTACCATAGACCATACCATGTAGCCATGTATCCGATGTGTACCCTACTCTCGGGTAATCTAACATGGGAGCAAACTACAACTCCGTGTGTGTGTGTGTGTGTGTGTGTATCTTTATCAATTAACGATACTCTTAGAAGGTTCTCACAATATCATGCGGATTCAACGTCCTTACTCAATCGTTCTGCAGCAATAGGTATATCTTCCTATTCCGGATGATGCATCTAGATGAACGTATAGCGGAGTAAAGACATATCAGCACAATCCAAAAAAAAACCCTGATCATCTTCGAGTATTGGTACAACCGCAGTCTCATTGAGGGAAACATCCAATACTCCTAGTGTGGTACAGTCACGGTCTCATTGAGAGAAAACATCCACAACTGATGAATTACGCATGATCATGTGTTATACCAACAACTACCAACTTAGATATATGTTGTGCATTTCAACTATGCATATTGTCACGCCCCGCTTCCCAAAAATGCCCGGGAATCGGAACGTGAGCAGGCCCGCGATGTATTAGATTGAGAAGAAATATACACTATTATTATTTTTCTTCTTTTCTTCTCAATCCAATACGCTAAGCGTCTGGAAATAAATACAATGCGAAGTCACAGGTCCCCGATCACTATCAGCAAGAATATAATAGACAAACTCAGAATAAAAATATCATATCACAAATGGGATAACATCCGAGACATAATATTCGGGTCAATATGCCCTTATACAAAACTGAACAAATGAATATTAGAGAGATACAAAAATACATCGATCAATGGAAAAAAAAAGAAAGAACTACAAAAGTAAACTGGAACCATCAAAGAATAGGCTTCGACTCCTTCTTCTGCTCCGTCTACAAGGCACTCCTGTTGAGAATCTTCTGACTCCTGCTGAACCTGTTCTTCCTCTAAGTCTGACGTACACCAGAGAAAACAGGTGTACGTCAGCGTGTATAGCACACGGCAAGACCCCACAAACACTAGAACAATGAAAACCAAAGCGGAAAGCGATACGATAATAGAATGACAGAGAAAATGTACAACTGGAAATCCAACAAAATCAATCAAGTAACAAGTCGATCATGCAACTAGCGATCAGAACAATCATCCAACTAACTAGGTCATACAACTAGATGGAATTAATACTTAAAAATCTACAACAAGAGACGTAGTACGTCGAGCGAAATAATCCAAACAAGGAAACCCTCATGTATATATCATATGTCTCAAATTGTAGATAATTAAATATTAACCTCGATCTATGTATGAAAAAACACAACTGGCCTACATCTCACAAGAATCCATAATCATCTAAATAACGAGGTCATGTAACTAGCCATTCTGTAACAGGTCTCTGGTCACATCTTACACAGAGTCAACACTCATATCATCTGATAACTGACTGTTCAGAAATCTCCAACGCACATCCAATACCGCTACACGAATCGGTCAGAGGACTACACGCAATCCGATCTCGGCCTGGTCCGAACTCAGGCAATGCTCAGGTGACGAAACAAGTCACAGACTAAAGTGACTACACGAATTCACTTTAGACCAACAAACCAACCCTAGTGACTACATGAATTCACTGGCGCGAGCCTGGAAGATACATCAACAGCTATATCCGATCACATGAACATGGACTTCCCCATCCCCACTCTTCTTGTTTTTTTAAGTCAAACATAATCCACATTGAAACTCGGGTTCACCACCTAAACTCAGTCAACACACCCACACATGTCACTAAGTCTGTTCATGACACACGAGGCCACTAAATCATGAACTACTAAGGGTTCTCAAACACAACATGGATAATACAAAACAAACATGTTAAATACATTAAAAATGCAAAACGTGAAATATGATCATAAACAGTAAAAACATACATGCAGTCCGGTTTCATCAATATCTTGTTTATCCAGCCTTCTAAACTATTCATACAAAATCATAAATTACTTAAATCCAAATAGATAATTATTTTTTTGCAAATAAATTCCTTTAAATCATCATAATTATCAAAAATATAATTCTTTTGCCAAAAATAATTCCTTTTAAATTATTATAATTTTTCTAAGTGATCCGTTCTCAAATAAATTCTTTTAATTCATATAATTATCCAAAAATGATTCCACTACCGAAATAAATTCTTTTAATTCATAATAATTATTCTAAAATAATCTTTTCCCAAAATAAATTCTTTTTAATTATTATAAATTCTCCAAATTGATTCCGTGATCAAAATAATTTCTTTCACTTCATTACCATTATTTTGAAAATAATATTTATCACATAATTATGATATAAATCAATATTATTCACCAAACAACTCATGCAATTAATTATAACACAAACTAATCTACACATAAAAATATTGAAACGCCAATAAGGAGAGGCGAGATCTTGCCTCGGGTATTGTCAAACGAATCGACGAGACTACGGCGGATCTGAACAAGGGACGACGTGGATCTGATGTGGGATGGCTGGAGTTCTCGACGAGGCTGGGGAGACGCCAGAGGAGGGCTAGGCGCTGGTCGTCAGAGGGTGAAGGCGGCTTTCGGTGGTTAGCGGAGGACAGAGATGAGGGGACTGCGGGGTGGTGCTGTCGGGCTCAGGGCGGCGAAGTCCAAGGCGGCGGCCTCGGGGCGTTGCTGGCGGTGTGAGGAGATGGGGTGGCTAGAGATGGAAGAGCTCGACGTCGGGCTAACCGTGGAGGGGAGGAGGGGACTGGGGTGGTGATGAGGATAGACCGCGCGAGGGGATCTCGAGACGGCTGACGAGGAGGGAACGATGACGGAGGGCTGAGGGAATGGCGAGTAGGAGGTTCAGGTAGCAGCGGCACTGGATTGCAGTGGGGAGGTGGTGAGGGTGGCTGGAGGTGGAGCATGGGGAGGAGATTGTGTTGGTGGGCGTGGTTGTTGGGTTTCGTTGTCAGGGAAGAGGAGAGGAGAGAGTGGGAAGCGGCGGTCAGAGGCTGGTTGGAGGAGGGCTGCGGTGTGGAGGACGGGGAAGAGGGGAGCGGCGCTCGGATCTGGGAACAAGGGGGAGGAGCTCGTGGAGGGGGTTCAGGCGGCAATGAGGGTGGCCGAGGCGTGGGTCTCGGGTTGGTGGTGGTGGCGCTCAGGTGGCCGCCGGCTTAGGGTGTCGGACGAGAGAGAGAGAGAGAGAGAGAGAGAGAGAGAGAGAGAGAGAGAGAGAGAGAGAACGTGATGAGGGGTGGCGACGGTTTCGTGAAGAAGAGAGGGAGAGAGAGAAACCCATAAGCACACACATAATATATATATATATATATATATA
>BQKN01064012.1:126689-143084 GCA_022839385.1 Asparagus kiusianus
GTACATGGGCCAGAGGGCCAATACTTGACTTGAAGGCGGCCCCCGGATGACTTTACGGGGACCCGATTATATACTTCAAAATATTCTTCCCCAATTCAAATAACATATAAAATAAGAATAATATGCTTGCGTGCCTTAGGGTGGACTTTGTTAGTTTTGTTGAGATGTGGACCAGTGTTGTTCTTTTTATACATAGATCGGGATTAATATTTAATTGTCTACAATTTGAGACATATGGTATATACATGAGGGTTTCCTTGTTTGGATTATTCCGCTCGACGTACTACGTCTCTTGTTGTAGATGTTTAGATATTAATTCCATCTATTGTATGCCCCTGTTACTTGGATGATTAGACTGATCGCTAGCTACATGATCTCATTACCTGATCGATTCTAGATGCTTTATGTTATCATGATTTAGTAGTGTTTTCATGTTGATTTGTGGATTTCAATTGTACGTTCTTTTGTCATTTCTGTTATCGTATCGTTTTTCGCATTGGATTTTTGTTCGTTCTATTTTTTTGTGGGGTCGGGTCTTGCCGTGTGCCATACACGCTGACGTACACATGTTTTCTCTGGTGTACGTCAGACTTAGGAGAAGAACAGGTTCACCAGGAGCCAGATGATTCTCAGCAGGAGTGCCTTGTAGACAGAGTAGGAGAAGGAGTCAAAGATTATTCTTTGATGGTTCTAGTTTATTTTTGTAGTTCTTTCTTTTTTCCATTGATCGATGTATATTTGTATCTCTTTAGTATTCATTTGTTCAGTTTTGTATAAGGGCATGTTGACCCAAATATTATGTCTCGGATGTTATCCCATTTGTGATATGGTATTTTTATTCTGAGTTTGTCTATTATATTCTTGCTGATTGTGATCGGGGATCTGTGACTTCGTATTGTATTTATTTCTATACGCTTAGCGTATTGGATTGAGAAGAAAAGAAAATAATGATAGTGTATATTTCTTCTCAATCTAATACGTCACGTGCTTGTTCACGTTCCGATTCTCGGGTATTTTGGGAAGCGGGGCGTGACAAGAACACTCTTCGATGAGAAACAAGAAGACGAAGAGACAGTCGACGACTTCATCAAATGTTTCCGGAATAAGGCGATGAACTGCCGAGATCCGATCATGGAGGACTTCATCCTCCAAACATGTCATAACAACCTATCTATTAAGATATTGAAAGTTATGGTAGTCATACCGTCCAACACATGGAAAGAGTTGAAGACGCGTGGAGAGTAGGCCGAATGCTTCCTCAGAAGGAAACAGGCCGAGAGAAGCCAACCGATGGCTAATCCTCCGAACTCAAGCTTCGTCTCCTATGGAAAGGGGAAAGCACCTGCAGCAGCTGTTGACACTAATCAGACGTTGTAACAGTAACCACGAAGACAGCAGAAGACTTCGGGTTCAAGACTCCAAAAAGAGAATTCCTTTAAGGACGAAGACGTTCTAGCCATCTTCGAATCCCTCCTTGAAAACAACAAGATCAAGCTACCACCTATCACAAATCAGGGTGAAGCTGACAACACTACGGATCCAAAGTACTGTGCGTACCACAGGAGGGTCCTTCATCCTATTAAGGATTGCTTTGCTCTCAAGAATAGCATCCAAACCTTGGTTAAAGCCGGCGTCATAATGCTGGGATAAGCCAGATGAGAACGGCAATACTCTGAAGAGTATACAAGTATAAACTGCTTCTCAATTACTCCAATAGGCACACGAGTCTAAACGGTTTCCCACTTTTGACGGGAAGTTACTGGAGAATGTTACGCTAATATTCTTAAGGATAACCCGGTCATGCAGCTAAGTATAATGATAAACCCAGTTTTGCCAGAAAAGCTGGGGTTGGTTGATTCATGTAATGGGAAGTTCTCGGAAGAATCTTACATGTAATTTTCTTAGGGATAACCCGATCATTACAAACTAGGTGATAAACACTAAACTCCCACTGTGACTTGTACGAGTCAACACTCCCGTTGTGATTTGTGCTCCCATTTTCACTATCTACCAGGTCAAACCTTCTTATAGTTAGGGCCACAACCAAAGTTCCCTCTCGATTCCATCCATGAACAAGAGGTCCACTTTCAAATTGAGTGATCAAACCTTCCTACAGTTAGGATCGTCTCAAACCTCCCATTCGGTCAAACCTTCCTACAGTTAGGGCCAAAACCAAAATCCCCTCTCGATTCCTCCAATAAACGAGAGGCCCACAAATCGAGCGATCAAACTTTCCTACATTTAGGATCGCCTCAAACCTCTCACTCGGTCAAACCTTCCTACAGTTAGGGCCAAAACCAAAATCCCCTCTCGATTCCTCCAATGAACGAAAGGTCCACTTTCAAATCGAGTGATCAAACCTTCCTACAGTTATGGTCATCTCAAACTCCCGCTTGGTCAAACCTTCCTACAGTCAAGGCCAAAACCCTAATTCACTCTCGATAAACAAGAAACCCACCTTTAGTTCGGTAATCAAACATTCCGACAATTAGGATTATCTGAATCTTTTCGATTCTCAGAGTGGAGATCTCATTCTTAGTTTCACCTTCCCGGATTCTGGAAGTGGAGATCCCACTTTGAGTTTCCTTTGGCAACTGGAGATAGAATATAAAATTCTTCCTCTTTTGTTTCGGGAGATAGAATATAAAATTCTTCCTCTCCCATTTTGGATTCGTCTTTGCCCTAAGAGAAGACACAATATTTCAACATTATAACTTCAAAATCCGCGCATTACACGTGCGGGGAATTTTATCCCGAATCCTAAGTAGGGATAAGTCAACGCCTAATACGCGTTGTCGGTTTAGTCTTTCACCGATTGAAGAAGACACCAAAATCTAAGTCTGGGGAATTTGATCCCGAAGCCTAAGTAGGGATAATTCAGCGCCTAACACGCGTTGCCGGTTAGTTTTTTGCCGTGAAAAGGAAAAAAGCCCACATATTCAATATTATGGCATGTTGTTATTCATAACGTCAAAATCCGCGCCTTACACACGCGGGGAATTTTATCCCGAATCCTAAGAAGGGATAAGTCAACGCCTAACACGCGTTGCCAGTTTAGTCTTTTACCGATTGAAAAAGATACCAGAATCCAAGTCTGGGGACTTTTATCCTGAAGCCTAAGTAGGGTTAAGTCAGCGCCTAACGTGCGTTGTCGGGTAGTCTGTTCCTGTAAGAAAGATGAAGTCTACGTATTTAATATCGTAGCACTAAGAGAGTTAACTCTCTTAGCACAACGTCACATGCGGAACGGACTTAAACAATCTGCATGCAAGCCCAATTCAAACGATAATCGGTAAAGGCACATCAAACCCGTTGAAGCCTGAGGGTTTGCCAAAAACTCTAAAGTCTACGCCTAACACGCGTCGCCGTTTAGTCTTTTCACGTGAGAAAGACGAAGTCTACGTATTCAATATCATAGCACTAAAATAGTTAACTCTCTTAGCACAACATCACATGCGAAACAGACTTAAACAATCCGCATGCAAGCCCGATTCAAACGGTAATCGGTAAAGGCACGTCAAACCTGTTGAAGGCTGAGGGTTTGCTAAAAACCCTAAAGTCTACACCTAACACGCGTCGCCATTTAGTCTTTTCACGTGAGAAAGATGAAGTCTACGTATTCAATATCGTAGCACTAAAAGAGTTAACTCTTATAGCACAACGTTACGTGCAGAACGGGTCTAATCAATCTGCATGCTAGCCCAACTCAAACGGTAGTCGGTAAAGGCTAATCAAACCCGTTGATGGCTGAGAATTTGCTAAAAATTCTATAAATATGAGTCATTAACGCATCAGCTCCATTAGTTGGTCTCGTGACTTGAGCATCCAACAACTTTAGGATAAGAGCCATACATGCAGATGAATCAGCTTTAATAAGTTAGTCCTGCAGCCCCAACATTTGGGACCTTCACGCTCCAACACCTTAAAAGTTTAAACTGTGTAGACTACAACAAAAGTCAACGCCACACAACGCGTTACAGAAAAGATTGATGCTGGTCAACGCATCAGCAATCTCGCCAAAAGAAAGCAAAGGATGATTGCAAGGAGTTCAATCACATTCAGACATGAATTTCTGACGAAGATGATCAGTTCAAAGTCGACTCAATGACATGAGCTAAATTCAGAAACTTACGCATCAACTTTAATTCAAGATTTCGACAACGGTCAGACGATAAATGCAATGCCGGAAGAACTTCATCTATTCGACAAAATACTAAATAGGCTGAAGGCTAAAGAAGTAAAGAATTGAAGCCAGCTATAGGTCCTTTGACACTAACTGAAAGAGGGGCCTATCATAACCAAAGCATTCCAGACTCCTCTATAAAAGAATGAGTTTGAAATACTTTGGAGGGGTATCTGTAGGCGTCTAAAAATGCCTATAGGTATCCATACACAGATCAAGACAAAGAGAAGGCGATGAACGCCATTATCCAAATCGAAAAGGATTATCCGAGTCAAAAATGATCATCTGACGCCGACAAGCACATGAAGCGAAACGGCGAACCGAGTTGCCTACGCGCTCAACAGTCAGCTCGCGCGCGTCAATCAGTTCGTGCGCATCAGTCAACACGCGCACGTCAATCAGTTCGTGCGCATCGGTCAACACGTGCTCGTTAATCAGCTCGCGTGCGTCGATCAACACGCGCGCATCAATCAGTTCGTGTGCATCGATCAACACGCGCACGTCAACCAACACACGTTAGACGGTAAGTCCCGCAAGGAAGCGTACAAGTCAACAAGACGATCAATTACGCGAAACAGAAGAAACTACAAGTCCCGAAAAAATCAGGAAACATACAAGTTCGGCAGAAGCGACGAACCCGCGCTAGCGCGGAACGAAACAGACCGACCCGCACAAGCGTGGGTAGGATCCGTCCGACCCACGCAAGTGCAGGTCGGATTGGATCCGAGCCCTGCAAGCGCAGGTCGGTTGATTCCGACCCGCGCAAGCGCGGGTCGGATGTGACCGACCCATGCAAGCACGGGTCGGATCTGTCTGACCCGTGCCGTGCAGTCTGGAACCCGAAATGTGTTTTGGCGGTTTTTAAATGGTTTTTCGTAGGATTTATCTATTCCAGGGGTTCCTAACTAACTTAATCTCATCTACAAACGTGGTTAGGCTGTTATCAACTAAAGATAAGGCCAAATCCATTGTTCTCATCCGAAAACCCCCAACCGAAGTCTATAAATACAGGCCTAGGGGCTCATTTCACAGGGGCGGATTAATTATCAAGATGAGGAGGTGCTACCGAGTTGGAGAGCAAGGGAGCACGAATTTCAGCAAGGGCTAGCGAGATCCCGGCGAATCCCGGTATAAAGAAGGATCAATTCGAATGATCTGAAGCCCGTTCCTGTCCGTTCCTCGAGATTAGGCTTGGTCTTAATTTCGAAAAGAGCTACTGATTTCGCTTGGCCGATTTCAGCTCTTTAAGCAAATACCTCCTTGGTGAGGTAGGAGCTCTGTCGAATTTTTAGCAACTGGATCTGATCAAAGGTGGTCCACGGATAAACCCCGGCACAAGCGAAGACACGCACGCAAGCAGGAGACGATAAACGGATCTTGTATTTATTTTCAAGAGAATTGTATCTTTTATTTTCATTGTGTAAAGGTCTTATAAAAAGACCGATCTTTTTAAACTTATTGTAACGATCAAAGTTGTAATGAGTTATATAATGAAAAAAACAATTTTCGACGAAAACACTAGGCACTCCTACTAATAATACTTAGGCTCTAGCTTGTCTCCAAGCTGGACATGTTCTTCCTCTAAGTCTGACATACATTAAAGAAAACAGGTGTACGTCAGCGTGCATGACACACGGCAAGATCCCACAAACAAATAGAATGAACAAAAACCCAAGCAGAAAACGATACAATAATAAAAATGACAAAAGAATGTGCAATTAGAAATCCAACAAAATCAACATGCGAAAACACTACTAAAACATGATAATCATAAAGCTAACTGCATACGATAACCGGGTCGAGTACTAACCATCCTAAAACTCACTGGTCCACATCTCTACAAAACTAATAAAGTCTTCTAGAAGACACACAAGCATATTATACATATTTTACATGTTATTTGAATTGGGGAAGAATATCTTCATGTATATAATCGGGTCTCCGTAAACCTGTCCGGGGGCCCACTTCAAGTCAAGTATTGGCCCTCTGGCCCATGTATATAAAACTCATGATATCACGATAACAGAAAATCGTTGTGCCCGTTTATATATATGCTATATTCTCCGTCTAATTCCCCTTTATAACCCCATGTTGTAAAATTAATTTAAATGACCGTACATGAAATATTGTGAACTAGCCACGGAGTTACTGTGGAACGACTTGTGTAAAACTATGAAAATAACCGTGACCTACAACACGTTCGATCAAGAGTGCATCATCTAGTTAGTGCTATAATAGTAATAGTCAAGGAAACCTCATATCGTGATATCGATATCAAGGGAATTCGGGACTCCTCACATCAGGATATCGATGTCGAGTGAGTATAGCCATGCTTTGAAGCACGCTTATAAATCATACTCTTAACAGGAGTCGTCTTCATGTACAAGCTTCCATATAGTCATTCAAGTCAACCAGAGTATCAAACAAGATAAATACTATGTCTATAAATAAGAGTGTCAAATTGTCAGTATCATTGTAATATGTGACAAACACAGGTAACATTCGCATATTATAATAAAATGAAAACTTTTAAAATATTTATTATTATAATAACTCAAAATAAATCCTTTTATTTCTAAACTAATCTTTTAAAAATCATTAATTTATTATTTTAAAATAATCCTTTACAAAATAAAATCCTTAAATTATTTATCATAACAATTATTAAAAAATATTCTTTTTCCAAATTAATTCTTTTTTAAAAATTTTTCTCATTATATTAATAACTAATTTCTTAAAATCATAAACTTATTTATTTAAAATAAATCCTTTTACAAAATAATTTCTTTTAAGATATTTATTATAATAATACTTTAAAACCAACCCCTTTTTTGAAATAATTTCTTTTCGCATCAGAATAAATCTAAAAATAATCTTTATTATATATTCTTTCTTTTAAAAACATCATAAAATAACTCTTTTTATAAAATAGTTTCTTTTAAATTATTTATCATATTATCATTATTAATATCAATCGTCAACCAACCCACGCAGTTATCAAAATCTTCATACAGTAGCATAATCAAATCACAGTCTAATCAAAGCATTAATTCATAATATATCTAAAAATTGAAACGATGAGTCAAAGAATATCTGGATCTTGCCTCAAGTTGCACCGAACGATTCAACACCGACTTGCGAGTTCACGGGTCTAATCTGAGTACGGGTCGGAAGAGCATCGGTCGAAGCTGTTGGGGGCTACCGTAAGCGGGAGAGATTACTGGCGACGTCGATCGCGAGGCGAGGACAGCGGTTTGAAGGGGGTGGTGGCACAGGATCTCGACGGGGAGGAGAGAGGGGCTGTCGGGTGGGGCTCGGCGGCGGGCATGGAGCTCGGCTTGGAGGAGAGAGGTGAAGGAGGAGGATAGGGCAGCGGTGCAGGCGGAGGGGTAAATCTGGCAGCGACGATGGCGTGGCTGTAGGAGGTTGGCGACGAAGAAAGAGGTGGAGGCAGGCTGGGGGATGGTGCAGCGTCACTGCAGGGGGAAGGGGGTGGCGACGGCGCGGCTAATGGAGGTAAGCGGCGATGTAGGGGAGCTGGTAGAGTGAGGGGGAGGAGCTAGAGGCGCGGATCTTGTCAGAGGCGGAGGTGATGCGAGAGGTTAGGCTCGGAGCTGGTGGCGTCGTTGGCGGAGGCGAGCGGCCAGCTAAGGGGGTGGCTGATGCGTCTGCTGGCTTAGCGTCGGGGCGGAGGGGAGAGGCGACAGAGAGCTGGTGATGGGCGGCGAGGCGGTGATCGTGCTCGCGGTCGAGTAGGGAGAGAAAGAACGAGAGGGAAGGAGGGGTAGGCGGTATGAACAGGAGAGGAAGAAAAGGAAAAAGAAAATAAAAAGTAAAAATATATAGGGTTAGGGTTTTGAAAAAATAATTAAAAATAATATTAATTACGAAATAAATTAAATAATTATGTAAAAATTATCTACATGTTAAAACATACCAGTTGTATTAATATAATAACGATACACAAAAGAAGAAATAATACAATAATTTGTAAAATTAAACAAGAATAATCAATAAAAAATATAATTACTTATATTTAAAATCAAATAATTATAGGATAATTACCTACGTGATAAAACGTACCAGTTATGCTAATACGATAGTTGATACGTAATTATAGAAATAATACAATAAATTACACAAATAATATGTAATTTATAATAGAACATAATGCACGAAATAATACGTAATAGTAACAATAATACAATGTATTATTTAAAATAGTATGTAATAGTATCGATACTATAACAGATTAATTCTAGAAATTTTCATCGCATGAAATTAATTTATATATATATTAAAATCATTTAAATAAATATAAAACTTGGGTTTTAAATCATAGAAAATTATAGAAAATCAAGAAAAATACAAATACTCTTTTAAAAATAATAATTGAATGTTTTAAAATACTAAAAAAATATTTTAACTAGTATAAAAAATTTATGGTCCTTACGTTCTACCCTCCTTAAAATAAATTCCGTCCTCGGAATTAAATAAGATATGCACGATATCATATAGAAAGAAAAAATAATACATATAATAGCTGATAATAGAAAATAAAAAGCTTATCAATAATGGACATAGATAAAAGACATAAAATATATGCAACAATCATATAATTATGTATTCATAATATTTACACAACGAATACAATATCAAAATATACCAATAACCATTATATCATTATACCTGTTAGAATAACACAATATGATACAAAACTATAAACCTAATATACATAAAAAATAAACATAATACAACATATGTATTGCCATATATTAATATCCAAAACAATAAACAAATATGGACATGAATAGTTAACTAAAACAGTAATGCAGAGACTTTTGTATATAAAAAATTAATAAATACAGTAATTAAAATAATTAATAAATAGACAATAAAATACAATATTAAAGTAAAATATACACAAGCTAACAAAAGAAAAACAACTAATGAACACAACAAAATATCTACAATGTGCAAAATCTGTAACTAAGTTGTATAAACTTATAACACTCATTTCACATCCTAAATAAACTATGAAACTACACATGAAACATAAAAGAAATAACTATGTTAACTAATAAACAATATAACCCAAATAACACAAATAAACTAATAAATTAATAAAATTAAAGACAATATAAAAACACATACAAGAAAAACATATAACTTGATAAATAACCAAACAATAATGATAACAAAACGCGTATATGAAAGATAAAATATGACCAAAATTATGTAGTAACACACACAGAAAACATGTATAAGTAATATGTACACTACGTAGGATTAATAAAATAAATGCAACACAAAATAAAAATAAGTACACCATAACGTGACTACTAACAAAAATTGTAGCAAAAACATAATAAATACTAAATCACAATAAGTATAGCAATACACAAATTGAAACGTGAAAAGAAACATGAGCAAGAATACACTGCATAAAATGTAAAATTCACTAACTACAAAAATATCTCGACTAAATACATAACCATAATACAATATGTAAAAACACAAATCAAATTAAGCTAAACAAACACACACACACACACACAGTAACAACCTTTAATAACCCAATACACAAACTATAAAGCCATAATACCACACACTCCCACCAAAAAATAACAACTCCTATTCAAAGAAAAATATAAGAATAAAATGATATTGATATAACATGATCTATGAAAAATACATAAATAAGAGAAACGAAACAGAAGAGTAACACAATGTAAAATAACATAAGTCAAAATAATAAAAAATACCAATCTGACAAAGAAAACATAATTGAAGGACTCAATGCATTCAAATAAGTAATGAACAAATTGACAATATAAAACTCAAAATAAATTAACACATATAAAAATCATAGAATACACTGAATCATAAATGCTTACTAGCAATACTAACACTCATAAACATACTACTAGATAAAGACGTATAATAAATAAAAACAAAAACTATAGAAGGTAAAATAGGTATATAAGCAAATGAAAACATAATAAGAGCATAATTTCGTATAATAAAAACACTAAAATATTTTACATAAACATACCATGAATGATTGATGAACATGCTAATTAATATAAACACTAGTAATACATGAAATAGAACACGATTAAATACAGTTGATACTAAAAGTGATGAATGACTATATATAAATAAAAATAAACATCGTAAATATAATAATCTACGTGAATACACTACAATGAAAAGAGAATAGTAATTATAGAAGAATGAAAAAGTAAAACATAACACACGTAACAAAAATAATGAATAGAGAATGAACAACAAACAATAACACAATAAAAGACATAAATATCTAAAAATACCATAAAATACTAAAAAATAGTATGTATATACAATGTATATTTTCGTAATGACAAAACAATACATATCGAAAACGGATCAAACAATAACAAATATACAAATACACTATAAACAAACCATGAATGAATACTATAGATAATCACAAACACTATTTGGAATTATCTTTATATTGATTATAAAAGGATTATAATTAATGATATGAATTGAACAATTGAAAATGTATAAGTAATGATATATATTTTTAATAAAAACAGACGATATAATATTGTGTGTGATACATAAAATAATATAATAAATAATATAGGAATCAATACAATCTAACGATATATAAGTCAAATCAAAGAATATATAGTTTTAAAAATAATAACACATATAATAATGACCGGTATGAGGGAAGAGGAGTTATAGGAAGAGAGCGTGTAGTCGCGAAGCGACGAAACAAGAACTGTGGGAAGCCTCGAAGTCAAAGAGTGATAAGATGGAGACGAAATGAAATCTATCAAGAAAATAGGATTAGGGCTCAAGAATAGTCTCACGGATAAAATCATGATATGTATCTAAATTTTTCATTATATTCTTACTAGTGAGGACTCGGGATCGTGACCTGCATGGACCACCACTAAAACCTGTCACGCCCAGTTTCCCAAAGTATTAGGGAATCAGAAAGTGAGTAAGCCCACGACGTATTAGATTAAGGAGAATAAATAAAAGTAAACATTTCTCCTCAACCTAATACGCTAAGCGTCAAGAAATTGTTGGCCTTCTTGTTTTGATGATGTTTAATAAACAATTTACTTCTAATGTTGTTTGTCTAGTATTTGTGTTTTCGTATTTATTCTAGGCAAACAACTAGTTGGAGGATGGATGGAATTGTGCTTCAACGATCATATCCAATGGAGGTTGGCGGACTGTCGGTGTGAAGCTATACATTTCAAGTTAAAGATCCAATTACAAGATTCATCCAAGTTGAGCTACAATGAAGATCAAGATCAAGCTTGGGTAACTTTAGTTTAGGTGTTATATTATGTGTGTTAAGTACGTTAAGCTCAATATCATATACACACATATTTTATTAGTTTCCTTGTATATATATGTAGTCATATATATATACAACATAAGTTTTGGTTTTTATGTCTATAAATACGAAATTACATATTTTATATTTATTTTTGTGATTTGGTTTAACTACTTAGATATGAAACAAATATATTTTCATATACATACTCATATGTTTCATTTTCTATTGTATTTGTGAAAATACTCTATTGTATTTGTGAAAATACTATATTCATTGTTTATAGACTTCATCATAATAGTTTATATCTTTCTTTAAGTCTACAAAATCATTTTGTATTGTTTCAAAACATGGTTAAGCTAAAATGTCAAAACTCATATGTTCACATTTTCATGTTTTGGACTATTTTACAAAATGATGATTTTCACAAATAGGAAATGCAATTTGAAAATTTCTTTTTGTAATATGTTCATTTACATGCTTATATACATTTCTCAAAGTTTCATTATTTTTGGACTTAATTTGTTATTTTTTTAACATATTATAAAAGTCTCAAAAATAGTTTTTTTCATTGTGTCAGTTTGCGGTCGACCGCCAAGGTCGACCACCGAGAGTCCATAAACTCTCTATGTTCTTTTGTGGCTCGCGGTCGACCGTGACGGTCGACCATACGCTATCCAGAGAGTTTCACGGTCGACCACCGCGGTTGACCATCAGCTTTTCAAACGCCCAGTTTTGCCTTTTAGTTGCTCGCGGTTGACCACGAGTTTCCCACGGTCGACCGCCGCACTGTCTTGTCATTCCCAACGGTTATTTTTCTGCAGCTATTGTTTGGGACTTTTGGTCTTTTGTTTGGGGTTCTTGGCTGAGTTTTTGGGAGGCTATAAATACCCCCTTGATCTCAGTTCTTAACCTAACCTAAGAAATATTTTAAACAAGTTTTAAAAGAATTTAAGTTTGGTTTTAAGTTTGTTTAAGGGTTTGGTTTGTGAAGAATTCTATAAGAGGAAGTGGAGATCAATTCATTGATATTTGAGCTTCAATTCATCTCTCTCTCTTGTCATTTGTTGGAGAAGTTTTCTAAACTCTATCTAGCTTTACATGTTGCTTAGTTATTTAATTATCATTCTTTAAAGCTAGTTTTTATATTGAGTTTAGATTTGATTTTATTTTCTCATTGCTTACACACACAACCATTGAGCTTATTGTATTTACTTTCATAGTATAATTTGGGTTGTGGGGAGTTGTAACAATTGAGAGTGAGCTATATTGTGTTCTTATCTATTGTAGAGAACAAATTTATTATTTGTTACAATTGTGAGATTGTAAAGTTTTCGGTTAGCTAGAAAACCGAGTGTGAGGAGTGGATGTTGATCGGTGAACGTTGAAAACCGACATTGTGAGTGTGATTGTATACGTTGATCGGTGAGCGTTGAAAACCGATATAGTATGGTTGTAAACATTATTCGGGTGAGCGTAGAAAACCCAGTCATGATAGTGGATTTCTCTCCGGGAGTGGGGAGCGGAGACGTAGGACGGAAGGTCCGAACTCCGTGATCATTTGATTGTGTTTGAGTGTGCTTTGGCGATTATTATTATTTGTGCTCATTGCTCTTTTCACCTTTGTCTCTTTATTTATATCACCCACTATCTTGTTTCATTTTGTTTACCCTTGTGTTAGTTTCATATCCTTACATATATATCTTATAGTATATCTCTTTGCTAGGATAACTTGTTCATATTGCTTATCCTAGTTCACATATCATGTTGTATTTCATACTTGCTAGGATAACTTGTTAATTAGTTTTAATTGGCATAAAATCGGATTAGATTAGCATAAGACCCAAATCATCCCCCCCTCTAGGGTCTAACAATTGGTATCAGAGCTTGGTGCCCTTGGTTTTAAGGTCTAATCGCCTTGAGTTAAAGATCCAAGTTATCTTTTTGTGCTAATCTTGTTTTGATTGCATTTGTATCTTGCTTGCAAATTTTTACAAATTATGGATATGAATGATGCATCTTGTTTAGGCTATGATTCTAGTATTGCTCCTAAATTCAATAATTTTCCTTATGCTCAATAGTATTTTAGATTCAAAATATTTATTCAATCTAAAAATATTAATTTATGGGAAGTCATTGATTGTGCTTATATTATGCCCACATTGGAGATATCCAAGTGGAATAAAAATGATAAAAGATTATTTATTATGAACAAGCTCTTGTTGGAATTCTTACATAATGCATTTGATTCATCTTTTTCTAACAAGTTTGTTCATTTTGATAGTGCTTACACCTTATAGAAATTTATTGAAGCACATCAAGGGGACTTGGAGGCTATCCGACAAGCTTTGGAGGATCCGGTTTTAAGTTCAAAAGGAGCGTCATGCACACGCGCACTAGGTGATAGCCCTAGTGAGGTTTGTGAGTTCGAATCTATTAATGATTTACCTAATGATAAACTTGCTTGTGCTAGTGAAAGATTATTACATGCCTACAAGAAATTACAAAATGATTTTATTGATTTAAAAAGGAAGCATGAGGATTTGAAATCCGATCATGAGTTGTTAGCATCTAAGTTTGAAACTATTTCTAATGAAAATGTGATCCTTAAAGAAAACAATAAAAAATTAAAATTGGATCATGTTTCTTTAACTTTAAATATTGCTAGTTTAACTCATGAAAGAGATAATACCACGGTAGAAGTAGAGAACATACAAAATAAAACTGCTTTTTTTTATAAATGACTATTTATGTTCTACTTCTAAAGTTAATGCTAATATGCCTAATGATGAGTTGAACAAAGTCAAATATCGTATTTCTTCTTTAGATTCAACTCTAACTACATGCATTAACAATCACAAGAAACTTATGGATATGTGTGCCAAGTCTAAGTCATCATCCACTCATTATGCACACTTATATAGCAAAGTTTACAAGTATTCTATTTGCGGTCGTAAAGGCGGTTTAGCTAAATTTTGCTATGATGCACACAAACATAAAAATGTCAATGCTCCTTATACATCTCATCAAGTTTCTTCATCACATGTACACACACATGCACCCATTGTTCATCATAAGCATGCTCATGTGTATAGATATGATCATTGTGGTCGTTTTGGTCATTTGGCCAAATATTGTTTTGATTTGAAAAATAAGTCTCATTTGTCAAATGTTTCTAGTAGACCACATGTTTATAAATGTAATGTTTGTGGTAGATTTGGCCACTTAGGAAAGTTTTATTTTGATAATGTTTCACATTTGCAAAAAGCATTAAATAATTAACCTTTGTTTGCAAATGTTCCACGTGCACCTTTTAATGGTTAACATAAGCAAATGCTTCCTTTCTATTGTACATATTGCAATCGGAAGGGTCATTTGAGTGATTATTGCTATGACCGATCATGTGCACCACATGTGCCTAAGAGTGTTCATCACCCTAGGGTTTTGAGCTTTATTGATAAGGGTCGTGTCCCTAAACAAACCGGCACCAAGAAGACTTGGGTGCCAAAATGATTTTTAAACCAATAATTTTAGTACTTTTACTTTTTCCTTTTCTTGGTTTTGAAAATTATGCTTTAAAATCTTTTGGTTATGAGAATAATTTTTCTTTGATCAAATCTTTTGTTTTCATGATTATTAGTTTTGATTTTAAATAAGAGGTTTGTAGTTATATACCCTCCGGGTTTATTGGGTGTTTATTCCCAAATCTTGTTTACCGGGTGCTAAAATGTTTATAGTGGTTGATACTAGCTCAAGAGCTAGATATGGTTACCTCTCTCATTTTTGAAAATCAATGATGATTTTGTTTTATGTTCTTATATGATTTACTTGTGATTTATGATTTTATTGGTTGATTTGTTTTCATTTGAAAACTTCTTACATGATTCTCATGTCTTCTTTCTTTTGATTTCATAAATCTATTTCATACATTGTTTTTATGTTTGTACATTTGAGACACTTTTTCATATTGATATATTTATATGTGTCCTCATTGTCTTTTTGTATGTGAGTTGTGTTTAGCATGTTTCTTGCTTGCTCACATATATATACCTTAGCATTCATTGAATATTTTCATTAAGTCATTTTGATAGGGGGAGCAATCCCTATATCTTTCTATATTTTTATACTCACCCATGCTTATATGTAGGGAGAGCTTTCTCTCTCTTCATTCTTGGTGTTTTCTCTATTTTGATGTTATCAAAGAGGGAGAAATATTGTCAGTATATTATTTCTTGTTTATATGCATGATATATTATACTTTGTATATTTATTTCATTTCATGCATATATTCTTTTTGTAAATTATTTGTCATCATCAAAAAGGGGAAGATTGTTGGCCTTCTCGTTTTGATGATGTTTAACATGTTGGCCTTCTTGTTTTGATGATGTTTAACAAACAATTTACTTCTAATGTTGTTTGTCTAGTGTTTGTATTTTCGTATTTATTCTAGGCAAACAACGTTGTTGGAGGATGGATGGATTGCGCCATAACGATCATATCAAGAGGAGGTTGGCGGAATTATGGAGTGAAGCATCGTACAATTCAAGTTTAAGATCCAAGTTTAGCTTCATCCGCAAGTGTACCAAGATAGAGCTTCGTTGAAGATCATCTAGCTTGGGTAATTTAGTTTAAGTTTTATATTATGTGTGTTAGTACTTTAAGCTCAATTATATACACACATACACGTTTTGTTTTTTGTATATATATAGTTATATACATACATATATGTTTTTGGTTTAGCTATATAGATATGAAACAAATTTACATTCATATATATATAATCATATGTTTCATACTCTATTGTGTTTTTGAAAATATTGCATAGAATATGCAATTTTGTGAAAATACTGTCTTATTAGTTTATAGA
>BQKN01064012.1:182983-193259 GCA_022839385.1 Asparagus kiusianus
CTCTCTCTCTCTCTCTCTCTCTCTCTCTCTCTCTCTCTCTCTCTCTCATAGAACCTTCTTTCTCTCTTTTTCTTCTTGTTTATGATGGCACTGACGCTTCCATTGACTTGTAGTGCCTCTAGATGCAAAATTCTACCACCACTATCAGCATCGATGCCGGAAGGCTTCAGCAGTGTAAAGATTGTAAGTAAGGGCTATGGTGACCATTACTCAATGCATAAATTACACCAATATGTTCAAGAATTTAGCAGGATCTCTAGTCTTGAAGCAAACCCTGACAAATGTTCCATTTACTTTGGGGGAGTGGATGGTTGTATAAAGGATTTAATCAAGAACTCGCAGGGATATAACTTGGGTGTACTGCCATTCAAATATTTGGGAGTCCCACATACAACCAAGAGATTAACGTACTTGGATTGTAATCCTTTGTTTGAAAAAATTGAAGGCCAATTCAACACTTGGCAGAAACACAAAACTCTCTCTTATGCTGGTAGACTACAAGTGATCAGAAGTGTGATATTAGGGGTTCAAAATTACTGGACTTCTAGTTATGTTCTCCCTGTTAAGGTTCTTCAAAGGATTTATGCATTATGTAGGGGATTCCTACGGGGTAAATCAGAATAGAAAACTAGAATCTCCCATGTTTCTTGGAAAAGAGTATGCCTAAGGAAGAATCATGGTGGCTTGGGGTTGTTTTCAGCTCCTACTTGGAATTTTGCATCAGCTCTGAGGCATATATGGCATATTCATACAAATATGGAATTACTATGGATTAAGTGGATCCATGGTGCATATTTAAAACATAATGATATTTGGAATGTTAATATAAGAAGGGGAGACTCATGGCTATGGAAGCAACTGATCAAGAGTAGAGACAGAGCTCTTTTTTCTAGTGGAGGGTTAGAAATTTTGAAAAATATGATACGTACCTGCTATATTGAGGGGGGAAATCAAATTATCTGCCTTGTACCAGTTGCTATAACCAAATACAATCAATGTACCATGGTCGAAATAAGTGTGGGAGAAGCTTAACATCCCTAAGCACTCCTTCATATGCTGGCTTGCTATTCAGGATAAACTTTTAACCCAGGACAGAATCCTAAAGTAGGGGATTATCACATCAAATATTTGCTGTTTATGCTCTATTGCAGCGGAAGAATCCAAGGACCATCTATTCTTTGAATGTCAGCTTTCTTTCTGTGTATGGAATGGAGTTTTGGATTGGCTACATTGTAGATGGAGATCATGTATGTGGCGCTAATGTTTGCATTGATTTTCTAACTGCCTGAGAGGAAAAGGGATAAAACAGAAGCTTAAGAGGATGGTCATGGTTTCATCAATATACACATTGTGGAGGGAAAGAAATAGAAGACTTTTTCAGCAAAAATGTAGAGAACCGGAAGCTGTGATCGATGAAATTAAAATGGAGATCTTGTACACAGTCCAAAATCACCCTGACCCTGACCTGAATCGGTTTTTCTAAAAGGATTTTTTTTTTTTTTTTTGATATGTTTCTTTGTTTTACTTTTGTTATCCTCAGTTAAGTATTAAAACTGAGGTCTTGAGGTGTACTCAACTTTCAAATTTTGGTTGTGAAATAAAATTTTTATTTACCAAAAAAAAGGGCTATGGCCACATTTCATTCAAGATTAGAAAGTTGACCTTCAATATTCTTCTGAGAGATACTCCTATACCTCCCTCTGGTCCCTCAATGGGACACAACAGCATCACTAATTCCGTTACTTCGCAATAGGATGTTGCACGATGACTGTTTTGGGGGTATATTTGTAATTTTGTGGAGATTCAAATCCATTTCTTTTTCTTTTTCTTTCTTTTTTTCCCTTTCTTTTCCTTTTTTTTTTTTTTTTTTGATGATTGTGAAGGAGGGATAGTGAAGAGAGATATAAATATACATGTGTGAGTTTAGCTTTTGGAGCAAGTTGCTCCAACCAAGGTTGTATTTTGTTCTTCTTTGTCTTCTTCTTTATTAATGTTTGCCTCTTTCTGGACAATATTTATTAGGATTGTCTGTTTTCCTCCTTAAGGCACAGAATTCTTACTCTAGTAGTTAACTTAATAATAATATAAGCCTATGTTAACTCTCTCTCTTTGTTTTATTTCACTTTTTTAGGCAATATTTATTAGGTTGTTTGTTTTCCTCCTTAAGGTTGTGTTTGGTTTGAGAGAAAGGAAGAGAAAGAAAAATAAAGTAGGAGAGAAAGTGGGTTTCTGCTGTTTGCTTTAAAAGAAAATAAAACAGAAAAAGAAAATAAATTTTTCTGTAGAAAAATCAGTATATCTTTTTTCTTTCCCACTTTCTCTCCACTGCCCTAGTGAAAACGAGGGAGAGCGATGGAAATGCCTTGCTCATCGCCTCCCCGATCTCTCGCGTCTCCCTCCAAAACTCCAATCCTCGTTCTCCTATTCTCTCGCCTCCTCGTTCTCTCTCTCTCTCTCTCTCTCTCTCTCTCTCTCTCTCTCTCTCTCTATCCATGGAACCCTAGTTCGATGTCGATCAAACTCTCGACGTCGATCAAATCCCAGTCCGACGCCGATCAAATCCCAGTCCAACGCCGATCAGATTTGCTGAAGATTTGAGTTCTCCTCTTAGATCTCTCTCCTGTGAAAATGAATCTAGCAAAGGAAAAACTCCATGATTCATCAATTAATGTAATTTTTTTTATTTTTATGGTATTAGATGTTATAGTTGCAACTAGTACAATTGAGACTTCAGTCCTTATTTGATCTATGTTGTGATCATAGCTAAGGGGGACCTATTGATTTTAACCTTACTTTTTTGGGGGTATTTGCTTGGTTGTTATTGATTATTGAGTATTATCTGGCTTTAGTAAATTAATCTGAAACCTAAGCAAATGAAAATAACTGATACGTTGGTTTGGTAAGTTGCTCATAAACTGAGGTTACTCGCCCTTCATTCTGAATGTAAATATGTGTGCATTTGTTGCTGTCATTTCTTACTGTCAATTTATATTCAAGACCCCTATAGAGGGTTCCTTTGTCTGTAGATTATTACTTGGTTCTTTTGCTCAATATCTTAAAGAGAGCGGTTACATTCAGGATTCAACTAAATTTTGGTCAATTGCTTCATTTGCTCAATATTTTAAGGGAGCTGTTGTTAGATTCTAAACTTGGGATAAATGGCAATGAAGGAAACATTTTTTGAAGTAGTAGTTGTTGACATTATTCACTTTTGATTTCTTGCAGAGGTTCACTAATGCCTATTGACATTATGTCTTTAATTAGTATCAATATTCAGAATTTGTATATATAGATGAGTTGTAGATTCTTCAACCTTCACATTGGCAACTTTGAGTTTTTGGGTATATTATCAGAAACCTTTGAGTATGATTAGCATTGACATAAGAGTTTTTAGAATTTGAAATTTTAGGAAAGAACATTTGTTTATGAATTTACAACATTTCAGTGCCATCCATGAAACAATTTTTTGCATACTCTCTAATGAAAAGAAATTAAGTTGATTGATATGTTTGGTTCTATAGGTTTACACAACGAAGAACACCAACCATAACTTCTATTCTACATATTGGATTGATGTACCGTTTGCAGCATCATGAATATAATTGATACGACCTTTACATGGATACAATTAGACTCAGATGAATGCTTGGTTTCTCCCGTCAAAGTGACTGAGTTGGAAAATACTATACATATGTACATGCTGTAGAAAAATTCCTATAACATTCTGTGTACAATGCAGATTGAAGTGAAATCTTCTCCATTTGAAAGCAGACTTAGGGACCTATCTATCAATACATTAATTGTAGTGACATGATTTCATTTGGGTCCTGGAATAGTCAAATAAAGTGACTAATTTTACAGAGACCTACTCTGTTCAGATTTTGTTGACAAATCACCGATTGGATAGTAACTAGACATTGTCATTGTTTAACCTGAGAATAGGAAAACAATCTATTAGCTTGCACTAGATAATCATATCCGGTAAAATATGACGATCACATATATATGTATATGATGTGAACGTGTAGGATTCCCAAAATGAGATATGATGTTTGAAATCGTGGATTTTACTTGAATACCAGGCAGGTAACCATTCCACAATTTCCTATTCCTTCATGGAACTTTGAACCTTGTTTCTCGTTCATTTTTACATGATTTCACTTGGGTCCTGGAATAGCAAATGATGATTGCCTATCTTAAGGACAATATTGATCTGTGCCTGGTACTAGCATATTCACATTAAAAATTCAAAATTTAGTTCCAATCCTTAAATTCTGCTAATTCTTATTTCAATGCGAGATTAAGAATTTGTAGTGACATTGTTAGAAAATATAAATATTATAGTTCAGTGAGATTTCACCCCCTTCTTTACCTTTGACTATGAAGTTTAGGGTTTAGTTTGTGACGTGCTTACTAGAGGAAGTGTTTGAATTTGTAGACAAAAGAAGATGATGAATGGGCAGTACAAAGGAAAAAAGATAAAATGTTCAGCAGGGATTGTGGATGCATATGCAGCATATGCATGTGTTATTATGGCAACTAATATCTACCAAGTGGAGTATATAGATATATCTATCTTAGCTCAAAAAGATGAACATAGGAACTTACTTATGGAGCGGCTTACTCAGCAAAGTGACACTCTAATTACATGTTTGCATTTTACCACCTAGTTCATAAGTTTAAGGTATAATGATAAAAAAACTGACTAACATTCATTTGCCTAATATAAAAGTCTTCCTGCCTTTCATAACAAAATTCATGTTTACCTTGATGTTTCCGATGAGCATAGTAACCAGTATGAGTCCCCCTGTTATGGTGATGATGTTGAACACAAACTCCAGCCATTCTGTGGTGCTCTCAAAGTTTCCAAAAGTGCTGGACAAATACCCAATTGGTGCAATATAATTTTAGGAAATGTTGCTAAAATGTTCAATATCGAACCTATTGTTTCTTGTTTTCTATAGAAGTTGAGTGTACTCTTTTGATTGATGGCCAGTATACAAGTACAATTATCCATCATTAGTTCCTTGCTTTTCTAACAAAGTTTATGTTATTCACATTTCATGAAAATTCTTTCAAAGCATGATGATCAGCCAAGTAATTGGGGCTCTAGTGGTTATGAATCTGTCAAAGTCCTTCCACTTATAATGCTACTTTTGGTCGTCTACAAGCCACTTCCATCATTTCTGATGATTAGTCTTAAGAAAAGAACCATGATACAACGAGTGGTAGTTTCTTTTTACTTCTAAAAGAATGTTAAGACTTCATTTTATAGGTTTTTGATGTTTATATTCTACTTATTTAAATTTTTTTTGAACTAATTTCAGGGGATGAAAGATGCGAGATTGACGTTTTGATGGGCTCACTAAAATCAAAAACCAAGGACTTCGGCATATTTTTCTCTCTCTCTCTCTCTCTCTTTGGTTAAGATTTTCTGTATGAAATTGACTGTAATAGACTTTGTTGGTTAAGATCTTCTATATAAAAATGATTGTTATAGACTTTGTTGGTTAAGATTTTCTATATGAAATTGATTGTAATAGACTTTGTGACTAGAAATGGATTATACTTTATATTAGGAATATCATGACATTTACTTTAGACTTGCTTTGGTTTTTGTATTGACCTTTTTTTTTACAAATATTATGTGTGAGAAATGTTGTTCTTTAATTAGTGAAATTATAGTTGTGCTTCTGCTTGTTAATATTTACAAACTCGATGTTGATGGCCACTCAAGTTTTCATATCAGGAAATTGCTAATTTTTTTAATACATGTTTATTAACCTGTTACTTCTCAATATATGAATAATACTAATTTTGAATAATTATGCTTGAACTGCATCATTGTCTAGAGGTTATTCAGAATCATCTTTCTTCACATGATCGAGGTTATGAATAACTTGCAAGTCCAATACCATGTAAGATTATACGCAAATTAGAGTTATCGTAAATTTGACTAATTTTTCTTTAGTTAAGATTGTGTAAACATGTTCGGTAACGTGTTAATTTTTTGAAAATATGATAGAATCACAATTTAATTTAATTATATTTTGTAAATTATTTAAAATCTAAATCTAATTCCAAAAAGTATGAATTAAAATTATGTTGTGATAATTTTCTCCCTCTTTTTCTCAGAAAGGTAACCAAACAAGAGAAAATGACTTTCTTATGAATTTTCTTCTAACTTTTCTTACAATATTCTTTCTAACCAAACAATAAAAAGAATATCATTTTCTTTTCTTTTTCTTTTCCTTTCTTTTTAATTTCTCATTCTTTTTCTTTTCTCTCTCTTTTTTTTTTGTCAATGAAAGAAAATTTTATTCATAACCAAAAATGAGGATATGTTACATCTATCTATCAAGCCAGTTAAGAAACTGGAACTCAAACTCTCAAGTTAGCACTGATTACAATGCATTTACAATGCCTGAATTCTCTCTTTTATATGAATTGGAAACTTGTCATTTAGAATTTTGGAGAAGATAGAGATCCTTATAGCTCGGAAAATCTCCTCAGGTTGCCGAGCTTTACTTTGAAATATTCTAAGGTTCCTCTCTTGTCAAATCCAATATATCGAGACTGTAAGTGCCATTTGCTTTAATTTTTCCATAAAACCCCTCTTTTTCAGCCTAAAACTATACCAACTGATGATGTATCCCCATGAACAGGACCTCCAAGAGAATTTAGCCAATCCATCACCATATTCCGTACAAACGCTGAATATTGACATTCAAAGAATAGGGAAACATGATTCTGGGAAGTTTGTTCATAGAACACATTGATTTGCGGCAAGAATCCCCATGCAACATAATCTGTCTTGAGTAAGCAGTCTTGATTGAATAGCTAGCCATGTAATAAAAGAATGTTTTGGATAGTTAATACCATCCCAAACTGTGTTATACCAGGCAGCAGCTTGATTCCTAGGCTATATAAAATTCTGTAAACATCTGATATGCACATTTTCTCACCATTACAGCTCTTAGATAAGATGCTTTGCAAGCTGTTGACACTTCCAAATCTTCTGATCAATTTGTCTCTAATCTTTAGAAGCTGTTTCCACATCCAAGAATCACTTAATTTTACATGAACTTGCCATATGTTAGTCTGCTGCAAGTAATTTCCATGCACCCATTTAATCCAAAGAAAATCCGTTTTGAGATGAATCATCCACAAGAGCTTCAAAGCCACTGCACAATTCAATATCTTAGCTGAGAAAACACCTAGACCTCCATACTTTTTATCTTTGCAAATTGAATTCCAGGAGACTAAGGGGATTTTTTGATTCCAAAGGAACTCAGAGCATATTCTATCAACCTTTTTAAGAACTTTGCTCGGTAGGATGAAATTGTTAGTCCAATAGATGTGCACACCTAAAATGACTGATTTTATCAGTTGGAGTCTACCAGCATAAGAGAGAGTCCTCATCTTCTGCCAGTTTTGAAATTTCTCCGAAATCTTGCTAATTAGAGGGGAGCAGTCCAACCAAGATAACCTCTTAGTAGCTAGAGGTAATCCTAAATATCTCACAGGCAAAATTCCTTCAGAAATATTCAAATAAGAGCAAATTTGGAGTTTAAGATTCTCATCAATACCATTCATGTAAACAGAGCATTTATTGGGGTTAATTTCCAGCCCAGAAACCCGACTAAATTCTTGCAAGCAGGAGTAAAGCTTAATCCTATAGTTAATAATAATATAAGTCTATGTTTACTCTCTCTTTATTTATTTTTACTTTTTTCCCTTCGTCTTCTTCTTAATTGTGCTCTCCTTATTAAGTTCATCAGAAGGCTTAGAATCAGATGAACATCTCTTCTATTCATGCTCTTAATTAACATCTTTTGCTTCAGTCACATGGCCATCTAACTTTCAACAAGTTATTGATTCTTATGGAAGTTCTCTATCACTTCTGTGTACCGCAATTTATGATCAATGCAGGTATACACTTGTGTATCTGGAGGGCAAGAAATAACTTTATTTTTAATCACATTTCTATTCCCGTGGCAAAGATTGGATATAACATGGCACACTTCATCCTAATATGGATAGGGAGCTCTACAAAGAAGAACGTCAACCAGATTAAGCATGCAATCACAGAATTAAAGGAGAATCGAACATCTCTTACAGGACGAAGACGAGACTATAGTTGCAGGCAATTTCTAATTACCAGGGATCAGTGCCTTTTTGCTCCCATTTTCAGGTGGAAGTATCATGATACAATATGTTTTCTTTAATGTTTAAACTCTGTTTTTGTTAACTTCACTATCTTGAATAGGACTTGTCAGTTCAAATGATTAACAATTTGTTCTTCCCTTCTTTAAGTGCTAACAACTACAAAATATGCGATAGCCAAACTATCTTTTGCCACTATGATGAATGATGTCAAGGACCGCTCATTATCCATGGCTATAGTGTAGTTTGTCTATCCCTTCTTTTTTTTTTTAGACTTACTTGAGGTTGTTTATATTAATGTATACTTTTGAATAGGGTCTCTTTCCCTATATTACTATATTAAAAAAGAAGAATATAGGATTTTACATCAGATAAGCCCATGAGATTCCTATAGTAACAAGAACTAGTAACAATAGCGTAAGAGTTTTGGCACCAAATATAACCATTATTATGCCCTTGCTCACATGGATAGGTCTGATATTTTTGACTTTCATATATAATTTTTTTTTTTTCGTATTTATTTCACTGGCTTATAAATATGACTAGACAAATGGCTTACACCAATAATCAACAGCCATTGAGGGACTAAAAGCATATTGTGAATAGAACATGTAACCTTTTTTTTTTTTTTTTTGTTTATGCATATCAAAATTAGCACAACATTGCTTGAAGGGCTCAATTCACCTGAATGTAACAACGTGATATTTTTTAAGTTCTTAAAAAACATGGACGTACAGACGGTACAAATTAAATAAAGAAGGGATTAATTGAGACTATTTAACTGGCAAAATCGAAAGCTTGGTGCTCCAAAAATTACTTTTTAGAGTACTAATGGAAGACAATGCAAATACTTAACACAAAAATTGCTCTATATTTCACTAAGCATATCTTACATCATAATTATTTTTTACTTTGATAAATGATTAGTTGTTGCAATAGCACTATCGTAATTTAGGGCTATTCTGATATTAGTACCCCTAATCTTTGATATCTTGAAAATAGTCCCCAGAAGCTTGATATTTTGAAAGTATTCCCCCAAATATTTTAGAGTTTTAAGATAAGTTTCTAAAGTCTTCATATTTTGGATTAGTCACTCAAATCTCTTACATATTTTTTATATTAGTCCTTTTAGTTAATTTTGGTAGAAACCCCCCAACAAGATTTAAGTTTTGTCTTAACCCTCAATAATGTTTTGCTAGAAAACGCTAATAATGGTTGCTTGTTATTTTGAGATTTTTCTCCAGAGGTTTGTTTGTAATTTTCAGAGTTTTCAGGAGGTTAGTAGCAATTTTGGGGTTTTAGGGGGTTATTTATAGTTTCAAATTTCATAGTTGTTTGTAATTTGCAAATTGTAAGGGTCTTTTTATAATATTTAGAATCTTGGTAATTTTGGAATTTTGAAAGATTAGTTAGTAATTATCATATCTTTAGGAGGATGTTTGTAAATTTGGTACTTCGAGAGTTTTGGCACCAAATATAATTGGTCTTGTATGTAGATAAGCTTTTCTAATCGAAGTCATTATGGAAGAGTAATCTAAAAGTGTTACTAAAGATTCAATTATTTTTCAGGAGTACTTAACTGAAGGTCTATAGGCTTTTACCCGTGTAATTAAATTGGACGCGCTAGAAACGGTAAGAATTCTCCAGGGGCACGCATTTGATCTCTGCTCATCGCCGGCCCAAGTTAGGCAAAATTTAGGGGATCTATAACGTACAAAAACCTGTAGAGAATGTGGCCTTTCTTAAAGGACCGTGTTCTGAGCAACTTTCTTCATGCACTATATGAGAAACTTAGATCACAGATATCACTCGCAAGCCATAATTGGGGTACCTTGCTCAATTTCTCTTTCTCACTCTTCTCTTTTCTTTGTATGTCCCTATCAAGACAAATTATATTCTACCACATATCTCTTTCGGATAACTGCACCATCATGAAATGCAAGTGCGCAGTAGGAAGTCTCTTTGAACCAAAACGATTGAAATACAGAAGCAAGTTGCTTTCCTTTTGACTTAAAAAAGTATCCTGATTTAACCGAAGTGACTTCATTTGATCGAAACAGTTATGTTAGAATTGGGGGTGGAATCAAACCTCCGCCGGCGAAGAGGAGCT
>BQKN01064012.1:208259-233563 GCA_022839385.1 Asparagus kiusianus
CGCCTTCCCATTGGTGTGATGCACTGATAATACAACATATTAGTAAATATGTTTTCTTTTTTAACTGGAAAAACAATAACCTAAAGTTACCTTGTTAAGCATTCCAAAAACCGAGAATCTGCAGATTAACATTTAAGATAGTCAATAATGAAAGCTTTTGATATACATGAAATGAATGGCAAAAGATACCCCTCTTTTGCTCTTCCAATTCCCATATGACTTGGATGCTTGTCAATTTGAAAAATCTGTAGAGCCTCATGAGCAGCTGCATCTAGTTTGAGGAACTCGTCTCTGGTGCTTGATGTAAGTTAAACAATTTATAACCTCCCATCGATGAAATCATTGAGTCAAAAGCATAAAAATGCATGAATCTACATGCTACTATTTGAATAGGATAAAATAAGATCTGTGACACACAATCAATGGCGATAGATGAGTTGCCAGATTCCATTTGTTCATAGGTATCCACAAGCATCTCATTCTCCAGTATGGCAAGAAGGCCCCCACCAGCACGAACTTGAACTTCACTTCCAAGATCAATCGTAGAATTAAGCTGCGGAAGAGACACATATATGGTGTAGTGTCATAAAATAAGATTAGCTAACTTGGTAAGCATTGGAAAGAAAGCAATATTGAGTTTATCAAACTAATGGTAAAGCCAGAAGTATATAAAACAGTAATAAAGTGATTCATTGTGAAGTCTGATTTGGAAAAAGAATTACTAGAGAGAAATAAGATTTTATCAGTAAACAATTAACCAATGAACTCAAAATATTCTTCAAGTTATAGTATTAAAGAGAATAAAAACGTTCTTGGCAACAACTTCACCCAAAACCTCTATTCAATCTACAAAGAAAGAATGATATCTGACTTGCTTATAAGATCCAAGAACTTCACCCAACAACTTCACCCAGCAACTTCCAAGATCAATAGAACATTTTATAGAGGTGATTTTAGAGGTAAGCTGTCAAAAAACTGACATTTTTGGCAGCTTTCCCCCATTTTACCTATCGAAAAAAATCAATCCAAACAGCCCCTTAATAGGAGTTTTAATAGAAGATATAGATATAGATGTTTCCAGCTATGAAAGCTTCCAAAAGATGATGTAGTTAAATAAAAAAAATACTATTCTTTCTGATAAAAAAATGCTATTTTTTCTTAACAGAAACAATGCCTTCAATTAAGCACAACAATAATTTTGATCTAAATACATCATGATGTTTTTTAATAATTATTTACATCAGAAATGTTCATGAAAGAAATTCAAGAAATGACTTGGCTCAAAACTCTTTTCCTGTGAAAGGAAAAAGGATTGCAACTAAGCTCTTGTAGCAACAATGCTCTACCAAATATTCAGAAACATTTAAAAATCATAACTTTAATATGAAAAACAAACAAAAGAACGATGAAGTAACAAAATATTACAACTGCTGCCAGAAATGTGTATGTACTTCTTTATAAACTCATCAAATGCTGGTCGACCAATCTATGATATACGTAGAGTGATTAATTTACGTCACATTATCAAAGTGAACCAAAAGAAAAAATTATAGTGAGTTCTACATGGCGTTCAATCCGCCAGAGAAATTGAAACCCTTTCTCATATGGCACTTGAGAATAAACATCATCAGGTCCACTCCCTGCTGATTCTGCTTCAGCTTTGTGAACTCCATATTATCCTTAAACCTCTGCATATCGTCATTCAAACCCCTCCATCCAATCCCAATATTTAGAGCCGCTCGTTCCTTTCCTTGCACTGCCTCGACAATTCTCCTCTCTACATATGTCGTGAAAACCTGTAATTTCAAAATCACATACCAGAAGGCATAATTTCATTAATTTATTCATCTGAAGAATAGATATATGGATTAAATGAAATAAATATAATGTATTGAATCGAATAACTTTTTGAGGACAGTTTTGTAGCCCCTTGCAAGATTTTAACTCATAAACTTGCATGCTTATGAACAAAATTTCTTCATAGGGTACATTAGAGTAATAGGATTGCAAAAGGTTGCTTTTTTGTAAATACAATGAAGCAACTTATAAATAAAATAAATATACGTACCTCATTGAGCCAGAAATGCTCATTAGTCATGTTTGTAATAAGGTTTCCCATCCAGCTATGAGCGAGCTCATGAGCTACCACCTGCATAGGAACAGAATGAGAATAATCCATCAAGATTAAAATTAAAGTTACAGTTCAACAAATAAGTAAAATATCACAAAAAATAGAAATGTTTCAAGCTATGAAAGCTTCTAAAAGACGATGCAGTTAAATAAGAAAATACTATTCTTTCAGATAAAAAAATGATATTTTTTTCTTAACAGAAACAATGGCTTCAATTAAGCACAATAATAATTTTGATCTAAATACATCATGATGTTTTTCAGTACTTATTTTCATCAGAAATGTTCATGAAAAAAATTCAAGAAATGACTTGGCTCAAAACTCTTTTCCTGTGAAAGGAAAAAGGATTGCAACTAAGCTCTTGTAGCAACAATGCTTTGCCAAATATTCAGAAACATTTAAAAATGATAACTTTAATATGAAAAACAAACAAAGAACGATGAAGTAACAAAATATTACAAAAAAATACTATTCTTTCTGATAAAAAATGCTATTTTTTATTAACAGAAACGGGCCATGATCCCGACATCTCAAGTTAATCAAGAAGTTTCTCTAGTTAATCAAGAAGTTTACCTTGTCCTTGTTGATCCCGACATCTCATCCCCTAAAAAAAGATTGAGAGATATAAATTTCTCAAGTTAATCACTAAAAATGATTGAATTAGGGAATTGCATGTAGCATTCCTCCCGCATTTCTCCCGCATAATTAGAGCAAAATCAGATGCCTGTCATTGTGTATTTCTCCCGCAATTCTCAATTCTTCCCATAAAAATCAGAACTCGTTTTTTTCCCTCAAACTTACATCAAATCTACAACAACAAATATTGATAAAATTCTAGAGAAAATAAATACTATCATAAAACAACTAAATGAATACTATCATAAAAGTTTGAATCAATGCACCATTTTACTTCGATTATTTTTTTAATAACTATTGGAGCGTCAGGAATCTAGTGTGGAAAACATAAGCTCATTGCATCCAGAGATGCTGTGTTATCAACAATAATTTCTTCATTCGATTCCAAAAAAAACCACATACTACAAATAATCAAAACAATCAAATTAATAAAAATCTCACCTTTCTTACTGGGCCATCATTATCTCGTGTCAAGATCTGAGAAAAAAGGCTAAAAAGCTAGGAGGAGTCAGAAAACTAAGTATAAATATATGAAATTAGGAGAGGCGATAGGAATCAGACCTCTGAGAAACCTCTGAATCTCCGCTCTCTGAGAAACCCTAGGTTTTGACAGCGCATGCTCCCTAAATCCCCAAATCAAACCCCCCGATCTAGTACTCCGAGTCCCCAAACCCTCAAATCTAGCGATGAACAGACCAAGCTAACCTTTTTCTCGACACCCGACGATGGGATCGATAAACATCGCCGCTGCCATTCCCTCCCTCCGCTTCTTCTGCACGTTCTCTTTTCGCTTACTCTTTCGACGCCCGACGATGGGATTGATTGAGGAAACGCTCGACGATGGGATCGATTGTTGTCCTCTCATTAAGAGTGAGGAGGTGTTTGTGAATTAATCAGAACAAACTCGTCTCTTCGATTTGGGGAGTTGAAGGTGGTTTTTGAGATGTAAGGAAACGAAGAGTCGGTCTTGGGAAATGAAGAACGTGGGAAAGAACTGGGGAAACGAAGAGTCGGTCTTGAGATCCAAGGGTAAAACAAAATGAGTTTTTTCGGATAGAGATGAATATTGGGAATTGAAGTGGAGATTGGAATTGAGTTGATTGCTAGGTGGCGTTTATAATTGTATGGGTTATTTTTGTCAAGTGGCATTTTTGCCAAGTGGCATTACCAAGGATAACACTTATTAGTAATAGTATATCGGTTTTTCTATAGAGTGTCCTTGGGCACTCTATAAGAGATGAGAGAGATAGAGAGAAATGAATGAGGAGAAGATCCCAATACAAATCAGGGAACCCCTCTCCTCATTCATTTCTCTCTATCTCTCTCCTCTCTTATAGAGTGCCCAAGGGCACTCTATAGAAAAACCGATAGTATATAGATACTTTCCTTCGTCTTCTTCTTAACTGTGTGTCTCGTTATTAAGTTTGGTTAAGCTAGCCACAATATGAACATCCTAAGACATTCATTTGCTTTAAAACAGACGGCTCAAGATATGAAAACAGGTAGATTTTCAAAGTTTCTTCAGTAGCTAGACAAGATCCCAAACGTGAAAATTTATTTCCTACATTTGTCTTTGCATGCTTCAAGGCATGTGTGAAATCAAAGATCTAGCTTTAAATTCCATTGGCCCACTATGGATCAGAGCTTTTCATTAAACTCTTTGATGAGTTGGGGGACGCAGGCTTCTATTAACTGAACAGCTGGCTGCTGGTCTGATGCACATATCAATTATCAAATTTTTAGACTGAAGCGGGGAGAAACATACATGCATACGAGAAACAACGGATTCGTCTCTCTGTTTCTTCTTCAATTCGGTACGAAAGGGATCAGTCTAATTCCATGTTTTAGCTAATCCACTATTAATTACGTATCAAATGTATGAAATTACACTGTTATGATGAAATGATGATGTGATAAGAGTGTCACGACCTATCATAAGCGGGGTCCATTTCTATTTCGAGCTAACAATCTGTTCGGTGAGTATTGATCGAAGCTGAGAAAGAAAGAGAGGACGAAATCAGCTGGGCCCAAGAAAAAGAGGCGGTGGGCCAACCGCGAGATGACGGATCTCCCTGTAATTCACCTTGACCTGCTACGAATGTTGGGGATTCGAAACAATCAAATCGAATCCGTGCCCTTCCGGATCTTGTGTTTGAGAGTTGAGCAAGTAGGAAAATTATCACAAATCAAAGATCAAAACTTGCAGGAAATTAAACAAGAGAGAACACACAAATTTAACGATGTTCGGTAACGTGCCTACGTCCTCGGGAGCCACACCACACAATTCTTTGATTAATTAAAGAATATTATAATGCTCACAATATGCCTCTCTCTCTAAAAAATTGGATCTCAAAGAGCTGTCAAAAACCTCTATTTTTCGTCAACAATAAACCCTAGAAACATATAAGAGTTTATATAGGATCCCTGATCAAACAGAATTCCAAAACAGATTTGGAAACTGGAAAATCCCATCGCGGTCGACCGGACTTTAGTTTCGGTCGACCGGACAGAGCGCCAAATAATTATAGGGTCTGGTGCATTTTTTCGGTCGACCAGCCATCACCTTCGATCGACCGATGACCACTCTCAATCAACCGACACCTAACTTTGGTCGACCGGCCAGAGTGCAGTTTTCTCCTTAGTTTTCTATAGGTTTCGCGGTCGACCGGACCTCCTCCATCGATCGACTGGCCAGCGTCTGAACTGTTTTCTTCTTCTTTTTAAATTAGTTTTGGGTCTACACCACTTAGACTAACAATCTCCCACTTGGAGACCAAAGTAACATTAACGAGCTCTCCCGAACTCTTACCTCCTTCGCAAGCATCTTCTCCTACCCAGAAAACATCCATTCTTCAATCATCATCACACCGGCGATCCCGTCGATCCTCCTGGTGTGGCTCCGCCTTCATCTCCTACACGTGAAGGCCAACTGAAGTTGCGCACAACTCCAGTTTGTCAATGGTCACTATTTTCGTCAACATATCCACAGGATTTTGATACTCAAAATCTTCTCTAGCTGTAACTTCTCTTCCTCAATCAGCGAGCGTATGAAATGATATCGTACATCGATATGTTTCATTCCGGCATAATATACTATAGTCTTGGCAAGGTGTATAGCACTCTGGCTATCACAATAAAGAACTTTGTTCCCCTGCTTCAAATCCAACTTTCCAGGTACCCTGTCAACCAAATCATCTCCTTGCTTGCTTCAGTCACCGCGATATACTCAGCCTCAATTGTAGACAATGTAACAATCTTCTACAAACGTAAGACCCACCTCACTGTTGTTGACGCCAAGGGATAAACATACCCCATGCTCCGCCTCGTATCATGATCATCGGCAAAATCTGCATCTACGTATCCCTACAGTATCAACTCCTTCTTTCTAAAAAAACATAATGGTTTATCCGTAGTCCCTCTCAAGAGTGCAATATCCACTTCACGGCCTCCCTATCATGCTTCTCTGGATTGCTTGCAAACCTGCTCACAACACCCACTACATGGGCGATATCTGGCCTCGTACAAACCATCGTGTACATGAGACTCTCAATGACCGATAATATGACACTCTACTCATATGCTCCCTCTCTGCATCTGTCTTGGGTGATTTCTCCTCAGATAACTTGAACTGACTTCCAAGGGGCATGCCGACGGGCTTTGTATTCTGCATACTGAATCTTTGAAGTACCTTCTCGATGTATTCAGCTTGACTCAACCTCAACATCCCTTCAGCTTCATCTCTACTGATTCGCATCCTACGAATTTGCTTCGCTGTACCCAGATCCTTCACAGCAAATTCTTTTGCCAACTGCTTCTTTAATCTGTTTATCTCTTCTAAACATGGTCCTACTACTAACATGTCATCAACATACAATAATAACACGATAAATCTGGACCCTAACCTCTTGAAGTAGCAATAATGATCTGAATTGCATCTCCTATAGCCATTGCTCTGCATGAAGTTGTCGAGCTTCTTATATCACTATCTCAGAGCTTGTTTCAATCCGTACAAGCTCTTCTTGAGCTTACACACCATCTCTTTCTTTCCTTCTTCAATGAAGCCAACAGGTTGCTTCATGTAGATTTTTTCATCTAAGCACCATGAAGAAAAACAGTCTTCACATCTAATTGCTCAATGTAGAGATCTTCTGCAGCTACTAAGCTCAACACCACTCTAATAGTTGTGAGCTTCACAACTGGGGAAAATATCTCTGTATATATAGTCCACTCCTTCCCATTGTTAGAAGCCCTTCACCATTAATCTGGCCTTGTATCTCTTGCTTCCATCACTCTCCTGCTTGACCCGATAGACTCATTTGTTATGCAAGGCTTTCTTCTGTACAGGTAGCTGAGCTAACTCACATGTCTCATTAGTGTGTAGAGAATCTATCTCCTCTTGCATCGTATGCTCCCACTGCTTAGATTCACTTACTTGCATAGACACCTCTTACCACTCTGGTTCTCCATTATCTGTCAAAAGTAAATAATCAAGTTATGAGAGATATCTGGAATTCGATTTGGGTACCCTGGATGACCTCCTAAGCTCCACGCCCTGGGTATTCATCTCTGCACCTGGAGTCTCCTCCGTTCTTCGTTCAGAATTGACTTTGTCACCCTCATTTGGAAGTTCCTCCAAATTCATGTACTCGGATCCACCTGTATCCGTAGTGCTGCTCCCACTGTTTTGGCTATCATTGGCATTGTCCTTGTCCTTGTATATCACCTCCTCATTGAATATCACATTCCTGCTCCTGATGATCTTCCTGTTCTTCTCATCCCAAAGACGATACCCGAACTCATCAATACCGTATCCAATGAATGTGTACTTCTGTGACTTAGCCTTTAGCTTGTCCCTGACATGGTCACTGATATAAACATATGCCACACAACCAAATACTCGTAAATGTGAGAGATTGATCTTCTTGCCACTTCAAACCTCATCTGAAATCCCGTAATCCAATGAAATCGATGGCCTATGGTTAATCAAGTAAGCTGTCGTATGCATCGCATCCGTCCGAAATATCTTAGGCAGACCAGCATGTAATCGTATGCTTCTGGCACGCTCCGTCGGTATCCTGTTTATTCTCTCTGCGACGTAGTTTTGTTGTGGTATCCCTGGAGTAGCCCTCTCCAAACTAATCTCATTTAGAGCACAGAACCTCTTGAGCTCCTCCAGCTCGTATTCCCCATCGTTGTCTGATCTCAGACACTTCACCTTCAGATTTGTCTCATTCTCCATCATAGCCTTCCACTTCTTAAAGATCCTAAAACCTCTGACTTGTGCTTCATAAAGTATACTCACACCTTCCTAGAGTGATCGTTGATGAAGGTGACATAGTATGTCTAACCGCCAAGAGAAGACACGCTAGCTGGACCACATACGTCGGTATGAGATAACTCTAACTTCTGAGCTTTAGGTGGCCTTCCACTATTCTAGAAACTAACTCTCTTCTGCTTCCCAAAGATGTAGTCCTCGCAAACACCAGCTTTCACGGAATCGATACCAGTTAGCTTCCCTTGTGAATGTAGAATCGTCATCCCCTTCTCGCTCATGTGTCCCAATCTATTGTGCCACAGATCCGTACTCTCTTTGTCAGCTGCAATTGCGCGGGTGTCACTCGCATGTGAGGTGAGGTAGAGAGTTCATGTTTTGTTACCTCGAGCAACAACCATAGTACCATTTGAGATCCTCCACGAATCCCCGTTGAATGTTGAAACATAGCATTCTGCTCCAAGCTGGCCAACCGAAATAAGATTCCTCTTCAGCTTCGGTACGTGCCTCACGTTCTTCAGATTCCACTTAGAGCCCTTCAATTATATTTGCACATCTCCTCTTCTAACAACACTACAAGGTTCATTATCCCCCAAGTATACTTTCCCAAAGTTACCTGCTACATAGTTATGAAGAAGCTTCCTATTAGTAGTGGCATGGAACGAGGCTCTTGAGTCAATGACCCAAGAATCAGAATCGTTGTCCATAGCTAGAATCAATGCATCCTGCATGAGATGAGTCTCTTTCTCATTCCCATCCTTCTTTTGTGCTTTACTAGCTGAAGACATATGGCCTGAAATTACCCTAATGTCACTAGGAAAGAACCCTAGAGGGGGGTGAATAGGGTTTATGCTAATCTAATCCGATTTATACCAAATTAAAACTTACTACCAAATATATCCCAGCAAGAATGATATATTACAAATATATGTGCAAGGATATACAAGTAACACAAAGGTAAATAATCTAAACTAGATAGTGGATAATATAAACAACAAGCAATATACAAAGGCGATATAAGATATGAACATAAAAATAAGTACGAATGCAATCACAAACAAACGATATGTTCACGGAGTTCAGTCCCCACAACCTATGTCTCTGCTCCTCACCTCGAGGAGATCTCCACTATCACACCAGGTTTTCTACGCTTACCCGAAAAACGTTTACACCTCACAATGTCGGTTTTCAATGCTCACCGATCAACATTAACAATCACTCACAATATAACTACACTAACTACCATCTCAAGTGTTGGTCTCTATCATGTGTCTCCCTCAAGTATTAGGAATTACAACCTCTCTCTAAGCATTACCACCTACCACATTCCTCTTGAGACGACCCCGTCTCTTACCACACACTCCTCTTGGTGTACTAGTGTAATACAAAGTGAATCCTCACAATTAAGCTCTCTACAACAATCGCTTTTCTAGTTCACAGAAAACTTTATAAATTACACACTTACAATTACACTTCACACCCTCTAAGTGTTGGCCTAGCCCGTGTCACCTTCCTCAAATGTTCGGAATTACCACCTCTCACTAGGCTTTACTACCGACCCCACTCCTCTTGGAACTGACCTCGTCTCTTACCACACACTTCTCTCGGTGTCCAAGTATAATACAATATGCAACTCACAATGAAGCTCTCAAATATAAATTTGTTCTCTACAATAGATGAGAACATAATGTAGGCTCACACTCAATGTCACACAAACCCCACAACCCAAATTATACAATGTATGAAAATACAATAAGCTCAATGGTTATGTGTGTAAACAATAAGTAAATAAAATCAACTAAACTCAATATAAACACTAGCTTAATGAATTGATATCAAACAATATAAATGTAAAGCTAGATTGAGTTTAGAAAACTTCTCTATTGATAACAAGAAAGAGGAAGAAGAGTGAATGCTCAAACACCAAAGGATGATCTTCACTTGCTCTTGTGAAAGTTTCTTCACAAACTTGTAAACACACTAAACAAACTTTGAAAACCTTAAACAAAACTTGTAAACACTTTTTAAAAACTTTTCTCTTGTTAAATTGAACTGAGGATATATGGGAGTATTTATAGGAACCCCAAAGACAAGAGAAGACAAGAGAAAACAAGGCAAAAAGACCAAAAAATCAAATCTGTAAAAAACTAAAAAACCTAGCCGTTACAGCATCAGTCGACTGACGACTTTCATCAATCGACTGATGAGCTAACCGTTAGAGGCATTTTCCAGCTCATCAGTCGACTGACGACCTTATCAGTCGACTGGTGATCTCATCAGTCGACTGGTCAGTCGACCAAAACAAAATAAATTTTTTTTTGAATTGCAGGTATTTTCTTCAGTCGACTGATCGGTCGACTGATTTTATCAGTCGACTGACCAGTCGACTGATAATAGATGTACAGCCTGTTTAAAGCAAAAATCTAATTTTTAAACTTCTTGTAGGCTGTCTAAAAATCACAATAGATAGCTGATCCTCACGAGATTACAAGCAATGGTTCCTTCAAATCGAGAAGCAGAATTCATCCTTACAATCGAAACAGAAGAGATTTCTAAATCATTGCATCCGCAGCATTATAATCGCTACAAACACGACCTCATGTTTGAGATGATTGATCTTGATGGTTGCGACAACAACATGACCAATATTATATTAGCAACTATTAGAGATGCTGATGAGCAGTGTAATGATTTCAGAAATAAAAGGTTGGACTTAGTTGGTGAGTTGCTTGGTAGAGAGTTGTGGGCAAATATTCACTAATTCCCATCAAGTTCCAACAATGAAAGCTGCAATCAGATAGCTTTCGCGCCAACGAACGAAGGTTACAAATGGAGGACTTTTCACACATATCGAGAAGAGTTACAATTCAACGACACTTCCGATAACTGATGAAAACTCTATTCAGTAGTCTTCACAATTAATAGTGAGAGTTACAATTTGACGACTTTCACACCCCACAACAACTCAAGCGAGGATTACTGAACGACGGTCCTTGCAACGCTCTATAGAAGAGGTTACAGACCAACTAACCCCTTCTAAAACGCGGAAGTCATCCCCGCGTTACAACTCTAGAAATGCACCCGACCCTCACGTTTCCAAGCTGCAGCAAGCAAAATGCGAGCGACCCTCGCGTTCATTGATGTTCGGTTGACACCCAACCTCGCGTCTCAATTCTAAGACGCAAAGGTGGGGTTCTGAACGCCAGATTGGGCGTTTGACTTGTTCAAACATGAGTCGAACGGTTTCAGAACTATTTTCCCACGATCTGAGGAAATCACTGTAGACGGTAAAAATTACCGTGGCGGACTAATGAATAAATTCGTCCATAAGTCAAGACCATCCACTTAGATGAAGAATGGAGTGTAGCCATGAAACGGGCTCGATGGCACACCTGGGCCCTCACGCGCCAAGTCACATGGGCTCACTAGTAGAGTGAATCTGCCCTTATGAGCCAAATCCGCTCGTAGGGGTCCAAATCCACCCTCATGAGCCAAATCCGCTCGCAGGGGCCAAATCCGCCCTCATATACCAAATCCGCTCGCAGAGGGCCAAGTCCACCTACGTGAGTCGAAAGCCGGGTTTCCAGGAACAAGCCTCCCCTACTTCCCGCGATGCGAGGGGAGAGAGCACAGTGCTCCTGACTCATTAGACGGCCGTCCGCAATTCAAGCGAACAAGACAGGCGCCGGACCGGCCTGCATACTCATAAATGCGGGTCACCTCACCCCTCAGAATCGAGAGCCGGAGCTGTCGGCATACAGCAAGCTGCCCAAACCCACTCGGGTACGAAACATCCATTCTCCCACTCCTATTGAGGCATGGGGAGAGGGCATAGTGTCCCAGGACCGTCAAGCGGTCGCCCGATGGCTCAGGATGTAAGTGAGCGGACAGGCATCAGAGCAGCCTGCACCCTCATAAATGCGGCTTATCTCACTCGTCCAAACCGAGGGCAAGAGCCGCCGGCGCTCGATGAGCTGGCCAGATCCACTCGAGTATCTGGCAGCCGCTGTCACAGATACGAGGAGGGGCTTTCCCACTCCTACGCGATGTGATGTAACATGCGGTTCCTCGAATGACCGTTTGTGGCACAGAGGAACAGCAAGATGTCTCTGAACAATGTATGGTCACATCTCATAATTCCAGGAACAGCCAAACTGTCTCTCTCCCATTTAAAGGCTTCTTTCAGCAACCTTAAGGGGGATCGATCGATTGATCAATCAAAAGAGAAAAGGTGCTTCTTTCATATCCTTGTATTGCAGCGCCATCTCCTAGCTCCGAGCCCCGATCACCGGCGAGCCAGAAGAGAAGAACTCCCTCACCCTGAGCTTCTACTGAGTACTAAAGCTCTCCGACAACCTCAGTCGAATCGTCCAAGGGAAGCAGACTCGGCACGAGCACCGAGCGAAGCATCTTGTAGCTACCTTAAAGTCCCCACGATTAAACAAAGAGGGCCTTCCCTCTGCTTCTGTTGTAATCATTTGATTATTAGTTTGTAATAAGCCTTCTTATCAATACAAACGAAGTTCCCTGTTTTCGGGAGATCAAAAATTACGCCTACAGAAGATGGCGACCACAGTGGGAGAAGCTGTTTCCTCTAGCGAAATAGTGGTAGCTCAGTTCGATGAGGTTGTTGTTGGGACGACCGTAGAGTCCCTGGAGATTGAGTTCGACCAAGCCAAGTACGAAGAGTACTTGTCTTCTTCCTCTCCCGGTGGCGATGCGTCCCGCAAACGTCACGGAGTCGGGCGCAAGAGCCGACCTCAGACGGTCAAAGCTCCCACGCCTGAAGGCTCTACCCGAGTCTTGTCGGGAGAACCTACTCCAAAATCGATCGGGGCCAAGCCACAGATAGAGAGCACGGGGCGAAAGCTCGCCAGATGGGTCGCCAAACGATCCTCAGCGACGCCCGCCCGGGACGAAACACCCATTCGTTCTGGTACGGACCATGCTGCCGCAACCCAAAATGGCGCTCCTCCCTCTGGGAGAGCTCGGCGGCAACGACAGGCACTCGCTCAACAAAAGGCTCGAGCCTTCGTCTCATATGACGGCCTGAACTACTACACAGGCCCGAAGCATGACCGACGGGGAGGCAACTCGTTTTACGCCGAAAGGCCCTCCAAATCAGGAGCGTCGACAGACAAAGATAGAGCCACCCGCTCAGGGGAACTTCGCTTTTCAGGTCACATCCCTGATGCGAAAGAACCACCACGAGCGTGCGGGTCTGCCCACGCAAGCGAATCCTTGAAAGTGGGCGGATCTTTCCCCAACCACTTGACGGGTAACTTCGTAGGAAAACCCACAGGCGATACCTCGCCTGCTCACCCACGTGAGCAGGGGGTTGAACCTCACCCGCATATTGGGGATCGCCCGAGCGCGAGAGTTCGCCTGACAAGACAAACTCACCCAACTCCTACCTCGAAGCGTTCCACCCAGTGTACGGCAGGGGGTACATCCCAGATCCTCACGTGTGGTCACTTAGGCGACCCGTCAAACCTTGGGGATATTCGCCAGTCACCCATGGAAGACCTTCGGGAGTACCTAACTCGCAAACGCACTAGACATGAGACGAATCCTCAGTGCCACTGCGAGAGACTCATTCACGCAGTACTCGCCGACTGTCAATGCGTAGGAACGGCGAAACCTTCGGTATTCGAGAGGCTCTCTCAGCGACCCTCTCGACCAAGGCCTACCCGTCAGAGACGCCATCGCCAGAGACGACGCGCTACCGACGACCTAGAGCTCCCATACGCCACAATCAATATGACGAATAGGGGCAAGGGGATACTTTCCGATTTCCCAGATTCGGACTCCGTTCTGGGACCTAACTTCCGGTTTGCCTAACACGGACAAGGCGGCATATACCAGCGTACCCGTAGTCAAAAGGGGGAAAGCATCGGGTTTGACTACTCCGCCCTAGCACCCCCTCCTACGGAGAGGACGAGGTTCATTCGGTGGTAGCCACGTCCCAAACCTCACACTCGAGCTAGGAAATACCTGCGAGGGTACACAAGACGGAACTCACCCACGAGCAGACAGTGGCTCAAAAGCTGGAGGAACAACAGGCAACCATCGACTCTCTAAGAGAGATGATGGAGCAACTTCTGAATAAGAAGAAAAAGAAGAAGAGAACCCAACGCCCCTTACCCCGGCGAACTGGGGAAAAGGAGTGGGTACCTCCCCGCCGCTCGGAGACAAAAACGGAAGACAACAGTAATCCGCAATCCGATTACTCTTCCAAGACGTCGTTAGGGACGTCACATACCGGTGATAGCACCCGTGATAAGAGGTTCGACGAGTTCCAAGACCAGCTTAACGCGCTGAAGCTTCAGCAAAACATGAACAAGCTGGGGGTGGTCCGTCCCTACCCTATTGAATGGGATACAGTCTCATACCCGGCAAAGTTCAAGCCGATCAGCTTGGTGCAATTTGACGGCAAGGGCTCGCCCTCGCAGCACATCTACTACTTCATAGCGCAGACTGGGTTCCTTATAGGGAATGACGCCATTCCCACGCGACTATTCATAGGCACCCTCAAAGGGGTGGCCTTTGAATGGTTCCGCAAGCTGGAACCTGGCTCTATCAAATCGTGGGCCGACGTCAAAAGGCTCTTTTTGGCCCGCTTCTTCGACGACGACATGAAAGTGTCGATGGCCACCCTCCTGGCCGAGAAACAACGAAAGTCAGAGTCGGTCAACGACTTCGTAAAAAGGTTTCGGAACCAATCAGTCCACTATCGGGACCAAGTCTCCGAGTCAACACTGATCGAGATGTGCCGCAACAACCTGGCGATCCACATCCTATCCAAAGTAGGCGCGGTGGAAACCCAGATGCGTCAGGGTGAACAGGTAGAGAACATGATCAAGAGGCTAGAGGCCGAAGAGCCACAGCCTAAGAAGGGAGCTGCGGAGCCGACTGTGCCAAAGAATCCCCCTCGAACGAGAGGAAAGGAGATCATGGCCGTCGATTCCACCCCAACGCCAAAAGCTGCCCCAAGGTCAAAGCCCGGACAGTTCGAGCAACGCCCTCCGTGGCAATACGACTTCAAGGAAGATCAGGTGGTGGCAACGTTCGATACACTGCTCAAGAGCGGTCGAATCAAACTACCAGAAGCCACGAAGCCTGAGGAGGCGGACAAAACCGGTGATCCAAGTTTCTGTGCCTATCACAGATTCCTTGGTCACCACACAACCAAGTGCTATGTCCTCAAAGACAAGCTCCAAGCTCTCTACGACGCAGGGGTCTTGAAGAAGGAGAAAGTCCAAAAGCAGGTGACCATGAACATGATCACCTTGAGCTTTGGGACAGATCTCCCGGAGGTTCGAGCTCCGGTAGGGGTAGTTCCTATCCCCAAGGCGGTCTTGAAGATCACCAATGACGATCCTCATAACCAGCGGGAGAAAGGTTTGGTCCCGCAGATTCTGCCATCGGGGCAGGTGATGTGGGTCCATCCAGACCTCCTCAACGATGAACAATGGACTGCAAGGCCTTCGAAGGAGGCCAAGGGAAAGCATTGCAACGTCGTCTCTACTATCCCAGATAGAGATAACGCAGCGATAACCGCCCTGACCGACTCCGAAGAAGACACCAACGTCTTCGCCACGAGAGCAGGAAAGGAATTCGCGAAGGAATACCCCGCGAGGGTGGAGAACACAGCGAGACCTCCCGCGAGGCCGGCCGCGACAACCCCTCCCAATCCAGACGGACCAAGCTCGAGCCACTAACCGTTCTGGTTCAACGTGCTCGCGCAGCTAAAAAGCATACCCGCGCGAATTACCATGTACGACCTCCTTAGGCTATCCAGGACTACCCAGGAGGCCTTACAAGAGGCGTTGGCAGACTCAGAGGCATTCTCGACCCACTTCTCGAAAGAGACAGAGGCGGAACAAGAATGTGTGAATTATTGCCATGTCTCAGAGAGACGGGTCCCGTGCATCACTTTTACTCCTGAGGACATGCTCATCAAAAGCACATCCCATGATCGACCACTGTATTTCACGGGATACGTCGGGTCGGCGAAAGTGGATCGGATCCAAGTCGACCCGGGTTCCGCGTTGATCATTGTGCCCCTGAAGTTAATCAAGCACCTGGGAATACCGCCGAAACGTCTATCCTCAGCCACCACAACCATTTTTGGCTTCAACGCCACGGGGACGCGGCCGCTGGGTAAAATCCGCCTGAAATGTCGAATAGACGACATGAAGACGGAGGTGACCTGCTACATCATCGATGCCGCGCCTTCCTACAACGTGCTCTTAGGGCGCCCGTGGATCCATGGCAATCGAATAGTCCCATCCACCCTTCACCAATGCTTGAAATATGTGGACGATTACGAACGTGTGAAAACAGTAGTGGCCGACAGACAACCCTTCAAAGGTGTCGAGAATTACTTCACGGACTCTCTATTGTACCAGGACCCCGTCGAGCCACCGGTTGAAGAACCAGGGAGCGGTAACAAGGCGGATAGCGAACCTGAGTACGGCGATAACCTAATACTAAACGACTTCGAATCAATTGTAATCGGTTATGAGAGTCATCATGTAACCAACGCCGTTCAGGCGGAGAAGATTATCATGAATGAAAAGTCCAACTTTGCTTATGTGTCGCCTTGTTCTACGTCTGAGGACGATTAACCCAACGACTCGTGGGCAAAACTCCGCGGCGATCCCTCCCTGCACATGCCAGTATGCTCGTCATACGTCGCGAGAACGCGGCCGATTGAATCGTCGCGAGCTGTGTTTGTTGTGCCAGCCCGGAATAATTATCAAAAAGACATTATTTTCGGCCGAATCGATAGTCCCCTACGCACCATGTGGGACGAGTCGGAAGACGAGGACCCAGCGCCTCAGTTTTTGCAATACAGCCAAGTTGCCAAACGCATGATGAGCGACATAGGGTATGACCTCACGTGTTTAGAGGGCCTGAATCACGGCCGAGGGCGCAAAACGGTCATCCGACCTGCCCACGTGCCCAAGGGTAAACCCTCAAATTACTTCAACAGGACTCGGAGGGGCTTAGGCTACTCCTCTTCCTCATCAGACCTGTGCTGTTATGTCAACGAGGACTCCGACTACGCGTGCTCAGGAGATCGATCGTCGGTAACCTCGGCGTGGGACTCGGATGTCAGCGTGAGGAATCTGTTCGATGGCTTTACAGTCAACATGGCTACAATGGATCCTGCCGAAATGGCGGAGGATGAACAACTTCCACTTTATGACGAGACATGGGATCGCCATGTTAACACCCAGTGGAGTAGTCACTTCGAGCAACGGGAACCACCGACCGAAGATGAAATCTTCCAGGTGAACATGGGCACTGAGGCGAATCCCAAGCCCATATTCATCAGCGGCAGTCTGCCCCACCAGGAAAAAGAAGATCTCATCGCCCTCATACGGGAATACATTGACGTCTTCGCGTGGAACTACGAAGACATGCCTGGTTTGGATCCGCGGATCGCCACGCATCGCCTCAACATCAGCTCAGACGCTAAGCCAGTCAAACAACAGCAGAGGCGCTTTCACCCTCAGATTATGGAGGCGATTGAGGCTGAAGTGAAGAAGCTCATCGAATCCGGCTTCATCAGAGAGGAACAACATCCTGACTGGGTGGCCAATATTGTTCCGGTCCTGAAGAAAAACGGTAAAGTCCGTATCTGCATCGACTTCAGAGACCTCAACGCCGCGTGCCCAAAGGACGAATTTCCTTTGCCCATCACGGATGTTATCATCGACAACACGTGCGGATTTGAGAGGATGTCCTTCATGGATGGTTTTTTCGGGTACAATCAGATCAAAATGCACCCCGAAGACGAGAAACACACTTCGTTCCGCACTCCTATGGGGGTGTACTGCTACACGGTCATGCCCTTTGGACTCAAGAACACCGGCGCCACCTATCAGCGCGCCATGAGCACGATCTTTCGAGAACACCTGCGAAAAACGGTGGAATGCTACGTAGACGACCTGGTCGTGAAGAGTCACCACAAAGGTGACCACCTCCAAGACTTGAGAACGATGTTCGAACTCATGAGGACTCACCAGCTCAAGATGAACCCCACGAAGTCATTTCTAGGGATGTCTAGTGGTAAATTCCTCGGCTTCGTTGTCACGACGAAAGGGATCCGGATCGATCCGGACAAGGTGCGAGCCATTCAAGAGCTTCAGCCGCCCCGAAATCTTAAAGAGTTGAGAGGCCTTCAAGGACGATTGGCTTACATCCGAAGGTTCATCTCAAATCTTTCGGGCAAGTGTCAGCCGTTCTCCAAGCTTATGAAGAAAGGCACTTCCTTCGTATGGGACGAGTCTTGCCAAAAGGCCTTTAAGGACATCAAGGATTACCTCTCGAATCCGCCAGTCCTTGCTGCGCCAATTTCAGGGAGACCATTTCTCATCTATATCCGGGCCATGGAGCATTCTCTGGGTGCTCTCTTGGCACAAAATGATGACGCGGGCCATGAGCAAGGCATCTACTACCTAAGTAGGACCCTGCAAGGGGCTGAACAACGGTACCCAATGGTCGAAAAAGAATGTTTGGCATTGGTATTCGCCATCCAAAAGATGCGACACTACCTGATCGGCCAGAAAATCCATGTCATCTCCCGGATGAACCCTATCCGGGTCTTCATGACACAACCCGCAGCGTTGAACTGGCGCCTGGCTAGGTGGGCTCTTCTCCTCTCTCAGTATGATATCCACTTCATGCCCCAAAAATCCGTCAAGGGATAGGCTATCTGCGATCTCATGGCCAGTCATCCACTGGGGTCAAAGACTGACTTGTTTGAAGATTTGCCAGATGAACCGTCCGAAGCCAACGTGACTTCGTTACCGGAAGTGTGGCAGATATTCTTCGACGGCGCATCTCTCGCGGCTGCGGATGGTTCTATTGTTGCAGGAGTGGGGGTAGTCCTCACTTCTCCACATAACCACGTACTACCCCGAGCCTTTTCTTTGACCGAGCCATGTACCAACAATGTGGCTGAGTATAATGCATTACTCATCGGACTCGAGTTAGCAAAAGAGCTAGGGATACAGCATCTAGAGGCTGACGGCGACTCCCAACTCATCGTCAAACAGATGACCGGCGAGTACGAAGTTAGGAACGACGACCTAATCCCTCTCCACAAAGCGGCTGTCGAGCTAGTGGAATCGTTCGGGAGTTTCCACATCGAGCATGTGTTACGATCCAAGAACACACATGCGGATGCCCTCGCCTCATTGGCGGCTAACCTGGCTCAACCGTTAGGGACAACCCAATGGGTCACAGTGGCGAGCCGAAGGCTCTTTTGATTGAAAGACGCTCCAGAAGCGAATGCCACCCATCAAGTCCCAGATCAGCCCAGTGCCGAGGATTGGCGCCTCCCGATCATCGATTACGTCCTATACGGCGTATTGCCCGAAGATGCAAAGGAGCGGGAGTCTGTTCGGAGACGTGCTACGAGATTCTACTATGATCCAACCACCAAGACATTGTATCGAAAGTCATACGACGGCTTGTTGCTTCGATGCCTCTCGAAGGTAGAAGCACAAGAGGCTCTACGCGAGGCCCATGGCGGTGTTTGTGGAGCCCACCAGCCTGGACCCAAACTTTGGGATCGCCTGCGAAGGATAGGCTATTTTTGGCCTGGGATGGTTCATGACGCGGTCGTCTACGCGAAGCCCTGCCATGAGTGCCAGGTCCACGCCAACTACATGCACCAGCCGCCCGAAGACCTACACCCGACAAAGGCTTCGTGGACTTTCGAGGCATGGGGGATGGACATAGTCGGGCCAATATCCCCCCCTTTCGGCGAAAGGTCATCGCTTCATTCTCGCGATCACTGACTACTTCTCTAAGTAGGCCGAAGCCATCCCCTTGAAAGAAGTCAAGACTAACGACATGATTAAGTTCATCAAACACCATGTCATCTACCGATACGGCGTACCCCGACGTATCATTCATGACAATGGCACGCAATTTGTCAGCCATACATTCACCAAGTTCTGCGACAAGTTTCGAATACAGAACCTCTCTTCCACGGCCTACAACCCATCGGCGAATGGCTTGGCAGAGGCTTTCAACAAAACGATCATCAAGATCTTGGCCAAGTTAACCTCCACCAGTAAGCGCGATTGGAATGAGAAACTTGGCGAGAGTTTGTGGGCGTATCGCACAACGGTTCGCACACCGACTGGCCACATGCCTTACTCATTGGTATACGGTTGTGAGGCCGTGTTGCAATTAGAGATTCAAATTCCGTCCCTCCGCGTCGCCTTGGCAACAGGGATGATAGTGGAAGACAACCACCGACAACGACTCGCCGAGCTCGAAGCGTTGGACAACAAACGGCTGGAGGCTCAACAACACATTGAGTTCTATCAAGCCCGAATGGCCAAAGCGTTCGACAAGAAAGTCAAACACCGAGCCTTCAAGGAGGGAGAACCGGTACTGGCCGTTCGCCGACCGATGATCCTCACCTCTAAGAAGAAAGGCAAATTTCAATCCAAATGGGAAGGGCCATTCGTAATAGAGACAGTCTATTCGAATGGAGCTTACCGTCTTGTCAAGCCAAACGGCAACAAGATCATGATGCCTATCAACGGCAAATACTTGAAAAAGTACTACCCTTAGTTCTTCTTCCCAAACTCCCACGAGTGCATGAGTCTAAACTGGCCCTCACCCCCTCCAACTGGTACACGAGGCTAAACTGTCCCTACCTTACCCGCTCTGACGAAAGATCTCGGTCAGAGTTCGATTCGTCAATCTTCCCCAATAAGATGGCGGATCCACTAAAGTCGCTCATATCGTAGCAGACTCAGAGTTCAATTCGCCAATCTTCCCCAATAAGATGGCGGATCCACTAAAGCCGCTCATATCGTAGCAGACTCAGAGTTCAATTCGCCAACCCTCCCCAATAAGATGGCGGATCCACCAAGGTCGCTCACAGCGCGGCAAATACAGAGTTGCTCAAATCGCAATAAACCCCCATTGCCACATTGATGCCAAACCAATGGCGAAAAGTCAATTCGCCAATCCTCCCCAATAGGATGGCGAATTCAATAGAGTCGCTCATATCGCGGCAAACAACTCGGTTATGTTAACCATCACTTCTAACCGAACCAGCTTATCAGTCTCCTTCAATGAGATGATAAGACCCCATAGTTGCTCCGATCGCGACAAAACTTCATCAGGTTAATGATTACCTCCGATGACTGGCGCCGCTATTCTTGCGAATGGCACAGCCTAAGTAATAACCTACCATGCGATGTGTTATTACTTTGGTCAATAGTCACACTCCTACGTTCCTGAACTATTTGGCCTATTCCATATATCCTAACATTCCCTTAGGATAACTGATGGGTAGTGGCCTACCACGCGATGGCTCCTACAACGATCGATCGTCATATTCCTACATCCCTGAACGATTTGATTATCGCCTACGTCACCACCCTCACGGGCGGTGACAATTATCAAAGGCGGTCCGACGGGCATCACGCCCGACAGGTCCTTCAAACGGCTACCCCCCCCCCCCGACTGGCGAGTCGAAGATTAGGGAGATATCGGTCGATCCATGCACGATCAGCCATTCCTGGTTTTGGGCCAAGTGTTATCCCTTGATCCCACTTGATTTGCAACGCGAAAGACAGGTTTGACATGACTCCACGTCGCAGATAGCCAAGAGCAGAGAAAAGGCCAAACGACCAAATCCAAGGCGAGTTTGCCGAAGAAGACATGGACAAAGGCCAAATGACCCAGGCGGGTTTAACCTAAGGGCAAAATAAACCAGATGCACGCCAAAAAATAAAGAGAAAACTATGCAGAGTAATCAAAGCCAAGAGCCACTACGGGCCAAAATTACATACGTTAAGTTTAAGATTGTGATGCAACCCGCATCAACCGAACTACAAAAAAAGGGAACTTAAACAGCGTGAGCATTACAGGAATTTCAGCAGACTAAAAGAACCAATCTTGGCCTTGACTGCCGCACGATCCGCCTCCCGCTGGATCCTCGCCTTCTCCTTTCGCTCCTACTGCCGCCTGGCCAAGGCTACCTCGCTGTCCTCTTCCTCCTGGCGAAGAAGTTGGAGTGCCCTGTCCACCGTCCTGGCAGCCTCGCTGAGCCTCCTCGCCTCACGTTCATGTTTCCGGAGCCACGCCTCGCCGCGGAGAGAGCTGGCGTCCTTAAAGAAAGCAGCGTCCAAGTAGGCGTCCATCCGGTCCAGTACCGCTTGGTGCTGCCTACGCAGACGTCTGAGCTCGGCCTCTTTCGCCTGAATCTGCTTTGCCCGCTCTTCGCGCTCGAGCAGGAGGCGCAGGGAGAGGGGCGGTGGCACGTCGTAGGGATTGTCGTAGGCCAGCTCCTCGAGGCGGTACATCCACCCCTCCACATGGTGAAGTTCCTGCTCGCACTGACGTGCGAGCGAGGTACTGCCCGCTCGACGGACCTCCCTTAAGCCCGCTTCCATGAGAGGAAGCGTGTCGTAGTACCGCCTGTCACCCACGCCGACCGAAATGGCGATCCCCTGCACCAAACTCTCTAACCTCTGGAGGGGTACAAACGCAGGGTGAGCCACGAGGTCCGGAGCAGAAGACCCCTGGACCGAACTCACAGGGGAAGCAGGCGGAGCATCGACGTTGACGACGGTGGCGGAAGAGCCAACGTCCTCGGAGGCGCTATGATCAGAATCAGAAGCCATGAGCAGAGGAGGTTACGGCAGCGGTCTTTCGCCTAGCGGACTTTTCTCGAAGAGGAAGGAACGTGACTGAAAAGATGGCGAGTACGGGGGATATATCCGAAGATACAACGGTCAAGATCTGTTCCCTCGAGCAATCGAACGGCCCAGATGCCCTGCGACGCTTCGAGCTCAACGCTAATAAAGGCCATTCCTCTCGAGGCCCAAACCGACCGATCGGATGAAACCCAAGAGGCGAGGCGTTCTGTCACTTCGCTATTAATGAGCACTGACACGTCTCTAAAGCCTTAGCTGGCAAGCGTTTGGGCCCGCTAAGAGACGCGTGGCACGAGTTTTCGCCCACACCATTTTAGTCTTCAACCACGGGACAGATTCGCCGCCGCTTGAGTTCTGATTAAGGTACGAACTCGCCCTAATTCGGATCTGATCGCCAGAAGATTTCGCTTAAACCTAAACTCACCAGAGGCCAAGTTGGATCCACAGCGTAAACTCGCCATATCATGAGTTTTCGCTTACACCCTAAACTCGCCAGAGGCTAGGTTAGGTCTGCAGCCTTCACCTAAGTCCCGCTTGCTGCTAAACTTGCCAGCGGCCAGGGTTGGTCTTCAACACGAACTCGCCAATATGGGGGTTTCGCCTACGGTTTGAGTTTGCCAACAGTCGAAGTTAACCTTCAAGCGAACTCGCCACCGTTCTCACTTCACCTTCAGTGTGAACTCACCTATGTTCGAATTGGGCTGAACGAACTCGCTAGCGGTTTAGTATGGCTCTCCACGCGAATTCACCATCACTTGAACCGGCCTGTACTCGAGTTGAGTCTTCGCCCAAGGCGTGCCACCTGAAATCGCTGTTGGCCATGCCGAAGAAACACTGAAGAGTGATACATCCAAAGGAAGCGTGACAAAAAAACACAAACTTCATCAGATACTTCTAGACAGTACATTTGAACAAAGTTATGATTCTATAATTAAGAAAGTCATAATGTTACGTTCGAGAAGCAAGACATGCACCAGTCTTTCGTTAAAACAATACATTTGAACGGAGTTATGACTTCACGAGTCATGGCATAGTTTCAAAAGCAAGACAAACAAGCAAAATGTCTTAAACACAGGTACAGAGTTGAAATCTCAATCGAGCAAACTAAAAGAGGAAACCTCTTCCTTGGCCATTGCCACCCTTCTCGCGTGGTCCTCTCGAGCCTTGTCCTCAGCCGCTTTCCTGATCCGGTCTTCAGAGCTCGACCTGGCGGCAGCATCCTTTTGGCGCAAGGCCAAGAGGATGAGTTTCCGCCTCAGTGTTCCTGCTGACCTTTACGACATCGGACTGGAGCCCCTTCAAATTCGTCTCCACCTGTCCAGTTCAGCTCTCAGACGAGCCATTGTACGATTGAGGTCGACAATTTGCTCCTCCAACGAGCGTTGTTGATCCACCCAGAAGTTGGCGATGGATTCCAAATCTGCGATTTCTTTAGAACGGACCTCCTGTTCCTGAGCTTCCTGACGCCTGATATAAGCCAAGCAAAACTCCACGTCCGGGCCTTCCCGTAGCAATGCCTCTAGCCCTATCATGCACGACTCCATAAGACGGAGCGCCTGCATACAACGAGTGGCAAGCCGGTTTTTGCCCGACCGTCGGAAGTCGACCACGCGGTCCAGGAGAGATTGCCTGAAACCGTCAAGGCTGTCCATGCCAAGATTGACAAGGGAAATCACTTGCCTCACCGTATTCTCAAACTCTTCGACGCGAGCCTGCAAGGGCAAGGAACCGGGGGGAGCAGGCTCTTGACCCGGGGTGAGCACCGCAATGGGTGGAACCTCGAGGCAAGGTTCGGTTCCTGGCTGCGGAGCGGGGCCAGGGGCAGGAGAAGTCGCCGGGCTCTCGGATTCATCGTCAGATATCAAAATGGGCTCGGCCTCATGTTCCTTAGGAAGCGGCGCATCGTCATGGGCTGTGAAGCACAGCGACAGCGTGAAAGGGGGAGTCAGGCGAGAAATACCAATCCATGCTTGAGTGAGGGTTAGGTTAAAGACATACCTTCGGCAGCAGCAGCTTCCGCAGCGCCCGAAGAAGACGCCTCCTTCCTTTTCTTCGAAGTAACCCTCTTCACCTTCGGCGCCATATGAAAGATGCAAGAGAAATTGGTGTCTTCCCTGAAAAAGACGATAAGAAAACTTTGGTCTTTTCTTGACGGGGGAGGAGTACTAAAATACCCCGACCCTAGGCAGTTATATGCGGCTCGATTAGACCCTTCAGGCCCGAACAGTTAAGGGGAAGGCCGAACAATCCGGATCCCCTATAAGCGGTCAAGATTCGGCAGTTCCTGGGCACGATCTCTATCCAACGGCCCGGATCGGGCGTGAAGGACGAAGAGACCCATCGCACCGTAATTAATGCGAGGCGGCGCGCCCACGTCTCCGTAACCGACGTGCACGTGGGTAAGCACACGACCCGCTAAAAGCGGAGCCCACCCGTAACCAAAATCGCGGTTAGTGTAACGACTGCGGATTCACCCTTGGGTAAAATTCGCCTGCAGGCGAAACGAGTTTGTAACCGAAATCTGCCGATGAGAGTTTCCCGCGGCCAAACGCCAACTAGTGCA